>JAODAL010016344.1:0-80956 GCA_025379985.1 Phyllomedusa bahiana
CAGGCGCACCTCAAGCTCCGCCCTAGAAACATGAGGGGGGGTGAGGCTCCATAGCCCGGCTAGAAACTTAAAAGAGAAAACGCCTTCTTACCGACCCGGGACTCGAGTTACAGCACTTTTGATAGCCCCCCCGCTTTAACCCCTATACACAAAGCAAAAAATTTTACAGCTATTTCACTATCTTAGGACCCAAAAAGAAAATAGTCCCAAGAAAGGGAAGGGGCAATTACGCCCAAAAATTAAAAATTAATAGATAAAACTCCCCACAAGATAAATTTAAAATTTTAAAAACCAAATGAATAAAAATAAAAGGGAAGGATCAAATCATAAATTCACAGAGATTTTTAAACAGAGAGATAAGCCCCCTCTCAAAAAAATTAGATTTGCACTATAGACCAAGAATAAATTAATAAATAAAACAAGAATCTAGATAAACAACTATACCCAAAGAATCATTTAAACCAAAGGGGTACCTGTGTTTTAAACGTAACTATCCAAAGGTTTCCTCTGTAAAAACCTTTATTAAATGTCATTTTTTAGGAATAGGTTTAAACGCTTCAATACCTGCCATTTAAACAGTTAATGTCTCCATTGTGATGTGTCCAACAGTTTCCTACAGATGTATCCCTTTGATGTCTCACCCCCAAGATGTTCACAACTCGTCGGGGCATTTATTTCGTCTTCCCACATATTTCATGCCACAAGTGCAGTCTAAAGATACACACATGTGTGGTTTTGCTGAAATGAATTCACGAAATGGAATTTTTTTCTTTCCAAGTCCTCAAAAGGGGAAAAAGTTTCCCATATATGACATGCAACCCAATTCTGCCCCTAAAAAAACCTTTTTGGGCCCACTGACCATGCACTGCCTGGGGCTTCCCAAAATGACTATGTACCCGGGATCGCCAGGATCGTTTTTTTTTAATAATTTTCATTCATTGGCTATATGCAAGTCTAATTTTGTGAGAGGGTCTTTCTCTCTGATTAAAATCTCTTGATTTATAGACTCTCATCCTATCCTTTTATTTTTATTTATTGGTTTAAATTTTTAATTTTATCTCTGTAATTATTCATCTATCTAATTTACATTATTGGGCGTAAATTTCCTCTTCCCTTTCAAACTGGTACTAATATTTTTTTTTTGGGTCCTAAGATAGTGAAAAAAGCTGTAAAAATTGCGTTTGTCGCTATAGGGGTAAAGCGGCGCTATCTAACGCTGCTGTAACCTCGAGTCCTGGGTCGGTAAATGAAGACAGTTTTCCTCTATTAAGATACTAGCCGGGATCTATGGACGCCTCACCCGCCGTGACTGTTGCTATGGGCGGAGCTTGAGGTACGCTGACCGATGACGAGGCACGCTAACCTTAAAGGCGCGAGATTGAAGCGCGCATAGCATGCTTCATCACCTGCAGCATTGACAGCAGACGGGTCAGGCTGGATCTGCGTGGACGCGTTACTGTAAGGTGAATCGTGTAGACCTGCTGGGCGCAAGCAGAACCTGCGCCCGCTGAGTCTCGTGAAAGAGGCATTGCCCGCAGTCACCTGTCTATGCCAACTGAACTAGACAAGGAGTCTCTATTCATTCGGAGGTACTGGTTTATTTAAGTCTTCATATTTCCAGATATTATCGTTGGTTTTTATGATAACTGATTAGATATATATATTTGTTCTATTTTCAGATTACCTTCCATGATCAAGCGATATTGCTTTCACTGGTAAGGTGCATATATCTATATACATTCTTTTCTGGAGTCAGTGGCCGTTTTGCTATTAAGACAGTCACATATAATTAGACATCCTACTAAGGTAAAAATATCTATGTATATTGAATGGATAGACTTCTAGTTCTCTAGGCAATGTACCCCGTGTTTATTTCAACACATAAGGGGATCTGTATATAATTGGTGTAAGTGTCTATGTGGGATGATGGTGTGCACGTTCTATTGCTTTGTGTATAGGATCACTCTTGAAAATCTGAGTACCTAATACACTGTGTTTTATACCCTTGGTTTTTGATAGTACATATATTCTTTAAATATATCCCTATATATACCTGAGATATAACATCATTTACACCCCTTTATATTCTATTTTCCCCTCATATGCTAGTCCCCTGAGGAGACCTTGTTGATATCTGGGGTAGGTCAAAACATGTTGGGACAGGGGTAACTAGGGATAGGTTAGTGCAAGGGTTAGGTTCCTGACGGGCACGTCCTTATCAGGACGATTATCCCGTGCATCACTAAGTTAGGATACTTTAGTTTTTGTAGGGAGTTATTAGGAGTGCACCGGTTTTATCATGTCTTGAGGCCTTGTTTGTGATTTTATTAGCATATCGAATAAAAGTTATATTTTAGTTTCTCTTTCTCCCTATCTTATATTGTGCTTTTGGATATTAGGGAGTAGCGTAAACCCTCCATTTTTGGCGATTTATCTGTACTCATACTGCGGTACAGGACAGATATAGTTAATATCCAGTTCAACTAAAATGTTGGTTAAAAGACTCCTATTTCCGGCACTTTTTTAATCTGGGGGTCATGCAGGTTTGGGGCTCATGCTGTGGCCCAGGACAGGTATAGTCAATGTCTAGTTCAACTAAAATGGTGGTTCAAAAACTCCTTTTCCCAGCACTTTTTAATCTGTGGGTCAGACAGGTTTAATGGTCATACTGCGGTCCAGGACAGATATAGTTAATGTCAAGTTCAACTAAAATGGTGGTTAAAAGACTCCTTTTTCCGGCACTTTTTTAATATGGGGGTCATGCAGGTTTGGGGCTCATGCTGTGGCCCAGGACAGATATAGTCAATGTCCAGTTCAACTAAAATGGTGGTTGAAGGACTCCTTTTTCCGGCACTTTTTAAATCTGGGGGTCATGCAGGTTTGGGGCTCATGCTGTGGCCCAGGACAGGGATATTCTATGTCCAGTTCTACTAAAATGGTGGTTGAAAGACTCCTTTTTCCAGCACTTTTTAATCTGTGGGTCAGAAAGGTTTAAGGGTCATGCTGCGTTCCAGGACAGGGATAGTGAATAGTGTGTCAGTTTTTTTCTGTGTTGCCTAATTGTCTTGCCTAAGATGTAGCACATATCCATTTGACTGTTGTGGATGTTAATTCCAACTTCTCCAGCCCTGTTTGGTTGTAAGAATGAAGGTGTTTTTCCTCTCCCATAGACTTTAATGGTCATCAGCGATAATCTATTATTGACTATCGGAAATCGTCTTGATTATTGCCGATATCGACTATCGACCCGATGATGATAGTCAACGTAATCGCTCATCACTACTGTTCATCAATTTCCCCCTGTTCATCAGTTCCTGTCTGCCCGTGTACCCGACCTTTCTGCTACGTTACCTGACCTCGAATCTCCGCCACCTGCCCTGACCTGTTGGCCCGAACTTTGACTACGAGTTTTGTCTTACGATTCGGTACCTGGCGGCACCTCGGCTGCCACCGCAAGCTAGTCGCGCCAGGGATAACGACGTGGAAGGACTCACGCCGCGGAAACTCCATCCTGCTTTGCGGCGGGCTCTGGTGAAAACCGGGACCTACTTAGACCCCGCTCCCTGGCGTGGCCACTGTCACCTCTTGCGGTGGTCCAGAGGAGCCACTACCCGTGTCGTTACAGTGGCAGAAGTGAATGCCAAGTTTTCTGGCCAGTTCTTTGAATAGCACAGAGTCCACCACTTGAAAAGGGAGGGACTGCAGTACCACCAACTTGGACAGGGGCACGGTCAGCTCCTGCACTTAGGGATGGCTAGACGCATACTGCTGTCTCTTGGCAATTGTCTCGGTGAACGACTACTGGCACCATGAGTGCTGAGGAGCAGGAGTATCTGGACCAGTAGATGATGTAATAGGCAGGGAGTTGTCTTCGGCAGAGGTGGTGAAGCCTTGACTGCCTGAAATGGGAGGCGTGCCTCTGGGTGCTGCTGCTGTTGGGACAAGATGGACCACCACATCTGAAACAAGTATGGTGACACTGCATGATTTTGATGCAGGGCTGTGATGCCAACGTTAGGTCCCTGGTCACGCTTTACTTTCTGGCCACAGATTCGACATATAGCCATGTTCGCCTCCTTTGGTGTCTAAACAAAAAACTGTCACACCGCCGAGTAGGTGATTTTACCACCAAAGCGATGCACTGACTGAATGTTACTGCCGCTGACCCGGTGAGCCCCTGTGCCGCTAATTTCTGGGACCTGCAAGGTGGGTGGTCTAAATCGTGGCCGTTTGGCTACCAACCTCGCACTGCTGCCACCCTGCTGACTCCCGGCCACACTACCGACTTAAGGGCTGCGCCACTGCCTGACACGCAAGCTTCCGCTCTCTTCTCCCAATGATAATGATGAAGCTCTTGTACACTGTTGGTCTGAGTCAGCTAATAGCATCACATGGCTTTCAAAATCACCAGTATTCTGATGACACCCAACTTTACATCTCTGGCCCAGACATTAACTCTCTACTGTCCAAGATCCCAGATTGTCTGTCGTCCAAATCCTCCTTCTCCTCCCGTTTCCTAAAACTTAATATAGAGAAAATGGAATGCTTCAAGGGCCGGGACAATGGGTAGTCGAGGGTAGGTGACCGCGTAGGGCGCCATTTTATCCCAGGGAGAAAAGGGGGCACAAGGAAGCATTGAGTGGGATGAATATTTCATTTGGGGGGCACTTTATGCCTTGTTTAACTTGGGCACCAGAATACCTTGTCCCAGCCTTGCTTGCTTCACCTGACTCCCAAGTGCGATCGGCTACATCGATTAGTGTTTGCCTGTCACCGCCGTCCTCCTCAACGGTGTCGCTGAACAAAGCCTGACTGCTCGCAACATAACCCCCCATTGCAACTCTCCTCATCACTATTTGCCCGCTTCTGCAAGAAGCAGAGGATGATTTCCCCACCTCTTTGCTGCCCACTGTCCTCAAATAGTTGGTCCTCACTGTATAGTGGTGCAGAGGCCACAGCACATAGTAGTTCTCAGGCTGTGGGAAGCGAACAGTAAATAGGTCGGTTGAGGACAGGTGAGAGTCCCTCACCTGGTCCCGGGCCATGCCAACTAGGGGTTGTGTGTGTCAAACCCACCGACTCTTGGCTGGGGTTGTCAGATGTCATCTGGGAGAAAGTGTATGACCTAGTGTGTGGTCAACACATGGCCGGTAGATGACAACGGATGCTGTGGCCTCGTAGGGTGACTCCTGCTGTGACGTCCCCTTACTGTGCTGCGATCTGTGGCGGCTCCAGTAACCTACTACTGAGTTCTTTGACGCTATGGTAGGATCTTAGCCCTCAGCTTATTTTTTTTCCAGCTGGTTCTGCCTTGACTTTATCAGGCTGCATTCCTGCTTCTGTTTTTTGGTCAGTTTTGCCCCCGAGAGTGCCCAGGGAATTTTAGAGTGAAGCGATTCTAAGAGCGGCGGAAGTCATATGCGTCTCATACTAAAACACAGCATTATATGAAGACCAAACCAAGCTCCCTCTGCATACTTAAGCATGGCACAACGTTCTACAGCACGCTACAGAATCTTTGCAGCCTGGAAATAGCTATTGTTTAACGTGATTTGTCCCGAAGTAATTCGGACCAAAACTAATTTTGACGGAAAATTCGGCGAAGTCGGCAAACTGAATTTTTGAGAAATTCGCCCATCTCTAGTTAGGGGCCATAGTTTTGTGTGGGTTTTATTGGCTAAAATTTGCTGCTGTCCCCTGTGTCAAGTTTTGACCACAGTTGCTTCTTACTACAGATATTTTGACTGGCCTTGTATACTGAGATGCAGCTAATAAAGTTTATCAATAAGGATATAAGTTACATAACTGAAAAAATTGGGGCATAACAGGTGTGTCATTAAGAGTTCATAAAACTAGGGTTGTTGTAGCTATTTTGTCCAACCCCTGTAAATACACTTGTACATTTTTTCAGTCATTACTTAGGTTAGGCTCATACATATAAATTGCATGGGGATCAGTTTTTTGTGCCTTAATTCATCACAACTAATAGTTAAACAAATGTAAAAATGTATTACTTATCATGAGCTTTTTTCACAATTTTCAATTGCAAAAACATGCTGCCATGTTTTCTGCCTAATGCACTTAAAGTTAAGTTTATTACTCACAAGTGTATGCTACCATAGTGTTTTTACAGTAGCATGTCTTTAACCCCTTACCGCCGGAGCCAGTTTTGGCCTCTCTGACAGAGCCCTATTTTTTGAAATTTTGTCATGTGTCACTTTATGTGGAATAACTTTTTGACACTTTAACCTATCCATGTGATTCCAGAGATTGTTTTCCGTGACACATTGTGCTTTAAGATAGTAAGAAATTTTGGTCCAAAAAATGTTTTGTTTTTTTGGAAAAATATCAAATTATGGTGAAAAAAATGTGAAAAATTTACCAATTTCAAACTTCAAAAATTTCTGCATGTGGGACAATTAGTTATTTCACTCAAAATAGTTTATGACTAGCATCTACCATATGTCTGCTGTAGTTTGGCATCATTTTTTAAAATGTCTTTTTTTTTTTTACGACATTAGGGGGCTTAGAAATTAGTAGTAATTTTCAAATTTTCCCAAGAAATTTGCAATATACATATTTTTAGGGACCAGTCCAGTTTTTAACGTGACTTTGATTGCCCTGTATGTTAGATACCTCCATAAATGCCCTCATCTAAGAATTTAAAACCCCTTAAAGTATTCAAAACCGAATTTAGGAAGTTTATTTACCCATTAGGTGTTTCACAGGAATTAAAGAAAGTGGAAGTGAAATTTCAAAATTTCACTTTTTTTGCAGGTTTTCAATTTTTATACATTATTGACAAGAATACGGTAAATGTGATCAGGGAAATGCAAATTACTATTGATCCCTAGATTCTTCTGTTTTCAGAGATATCCCATGAGTGGCCCTAGTGCATTATTTTGCTCGACCACAAGCCCCAGAATAGGAGGAGCACCTACTGGACTCTGGGGCCTCATTTTCATACAATTTTATTTTAGGGGCCATTTCAGGTTTGCGGCCCACCCTAAGGTTCCAAAACTTAATAAATACCCCTAAAAAGACCCCATATTGGAAACTACACCCTTACGGAATATATCCAGAGGTGTAGTGAGTATATCGACCCCACAGGCGTTTAAACAATATTTTTTAGCGTTCGGCTGAAAATTTAAAAAAAATATATATTTTTTCCAATAATCTGCAATTTTAGCTAAAAAATGTTTTATTTTTACAAGGAATCTTAGAAAAAAAGCCCCAAAATTGTATTACGCAATTTCTTCCAAGTTCGGCAAATACCTTACATGTGGGTGTAAACTGTGTTTGGGCGCATGGCAGGGGTACAAGGGAGGGAGCGCTATTTTGGCTTTTGGGCTCCAGATATTGGGGGGGGGCCATGTCGCATCTGCAAAGCCCCCAAAGTACTAGAACAGGTGAAACCTCCCAGAAGTTTCCCAAATTTTTGGATTCAAACACCCCTCAGGGATCTCATCAAAGGGTGTATTGTGCATTTTGGGCGCACAGGTGTTCCGTAGTTTTTTTTTTAGCATTGGCCATGGAAATGGAGGGGGGAAACGCAGTTCCGCCTTTTGTTTTTGGGCTTCATTTTTACAGTATTCGCCATACGGGATAAATAAAGGGATAACTTTACTATGGCGGTCGGTACAATTACAATGATATAAATTTTATATCGTTTTTTTTGTTTTATTACTTTTACACAATAGATGCAAGTTTTATAAAAAGTTGCGTTTTTATGTTGAAACAATTCTGACAGCCAAAGCTTTCCTTAATTTTTTGAAATATGGAGCGCTTGTGGGCTTGTTTTTTACGAGATGAGTTGATGTTTTTATTGGTACCATTATGGGGGGCATGTGATGCTTTGATCATTTTTTTTTAAAGGGTTTTTGTGAGGCATTTGTACAAAATACAGCAATCCTGGTAGTGTTTTTTATTTTTATTTTTTACAGCGGTCCCTATGCGGTATAAATGACATGCTATTTTTTCCTCAGCAGGTTGATACGATTACAGTGTTTCCAAAATTGTATATTTTTTTAATGTTTTACTGCTTTTATCACAATAAAAAATTTTATTTAAAAAAGGAAAACACGTTTTTTTGCATAAACCGCAGTCTGAGAGCCATAATTTTTTTTAATTTTCTTTTTTATGGAGCTGTATAGGGCCTTTTATTGCGGGATGAGTTGACTTTTTATTGGGTAATATTTTTGAGGGGGAAAAGACTTTATGATCGCTTTTAAATCTGTTTTTTGGAAGGCAATCTAGCAGTTGTTTTTTAATTTTTATTTTTAATAGCGTTCATCATGCAGTATCGTGGACAAGTTAGTTTTACTCTGTGGGTTGAGACGATTACGATGATACGTAAATTTATGTAGTTTTTTTATTTGAAAAGCATAATTTTTTTGAAAAAAAAGTGTTTTTTATTGTGTAAAACAAATATTTATGCATTGCTATCTTTAATAGCCAGAACTTTTTAATTTTTCCGTTTAAAAAGAGCTGTGTAATGGACTTTTTTTTTTGCGGATGAACCTGACGTTTTAAAATTGGTACAACTTTGGCGTTTATACTAGTTTTTTTATCGCTTTTTATTCCATTTTATGTGCTGCAGGATGCACAAAAAATCGCAATTCTGTGACTGTTTTTGTTTTTGTTTTTACGGCGTTCACCGTACGGGTTAATTAACATGACATATTTATAGGGTGGGTCGCTACGCACGCGGCGATATCAAATATGGGTACTTTATTTATTTTTGATCTTTTTTGGGGCGTTTGGCGTTTGGAAAGGGGAAAAGGGCGATGTACGTGTTTTTATTTCATTTTTTGTGTTTTACTTTTTTACACTTTTTTTTTTACTTTTTTCACACTTTTTACACTTTCTCCCTAGGGGGAATTGCATGTACGATCGTCAGATCGTTCATTCAATAGGAGATCAGCATAAAGCTTATGCTGTATGCTGGTTCTCCATGGCAATGTCTGTCACGCTGCCCCCAATGCATTGTGGGCATTGTGGGCGTCACCAGACCCAACCCCCGGATGCTGTCATTCAGCACATCCGGGCTGCCTGGTAGGAGACTCAAACGCCATTACTGCGCCGGAAACTTGGGCAGCAGGAAACTCACTCCTGCTGCCGCAAACCGCGATGTCGCGACCCCCGATGTCGCAACATCGGGGGGTTAATCCCCCGCGGCCGGAGCTCACTCCGGCCGTAGGGGATGCGGCATGATGCCAGCGGTATATATATCCGCTTGACGTACTCATACGGCAATTTGCGGGAACCCCTACCCGACATTGCTGTATGAGTACGGCAAATGTCGGTAAGGGGTTAAAAAGATGCCAACTGCCCGTTGACTATAAAAATCCGGGCTGTCGATCTCTAAGGGTATGTTCACATGGCTTATTTTGGCATGCATTTCGCCACGTATTGCGCGGCGAAATGCGTTTCGCAATTACGGTAATCCATAGCCCTCATAGAGAGCTATGCATTATGCGTCGTTCCCCTGTGCGTAAAATACGATCATATTTTATGTGCGGGGAGATAAGTGACATGTCAATTGTTAGCAGCAAATACGCGCAGCTAACAATGAATCTCTATGGGGCCGGCGCCCGGCTGCCCCACTCCCCCCCTGCTTTGGAAAGACGCGCTGACGTACTATATGTGCCGCAATACACCATGTGAACATACCCTAACTCTGCAAGGATTTTCTGGAATGTCAGTGCAGAGTGTACAGTTGCATACTAATTAGCTGTCTCTCCGATAAGAATGCAGGGATGGTTAATTAGTGTAAGACAGGGCAGCGGCGACGGCTGTACACCAACTGTCCGTTGCCCGTGGCAGCCACCTTTAAGAGCTCTTTTGTTATTGCGGGGAGAGGTGTAGTGTGGGACTTATGGTGCACTGGCGATAAAGAATTTTACACATCCCATTTTTTGGTGCATTAAGAGGCTTTTACTCTTGGCTGTAAAAATCTGCCTTCACATTGTACAGTATCACATGTCACGACACCCAGCATCTCACGCAAACATTCACAGTTGACAAGGGGCTCTCCATGTGTCCACCTCACTGCGCTACCTGACCTTTCCACTAGTTTCCTTCTCTCTCTGGTCCTCCTCTCTGGGAATGGCTTAACCCATAGTTGCCAACTTTTGAAAATGAAAAAGCAGGAGATACTAGTGGGCGGCGCGCTACGCGCGCCGCGGCAAAGATTTGCATGGACACGCCCATCTTGTCGGTATACCACGCCCCTTCAAAAGCCACACCCACTCCACCTAACTGCATAACGGCTTTGGAAGAAAGCCAGGTAGATGCCCCCATTGTTGCCAGGTAGTGCCCCCTCTGTTGCCCGGTAGATGTCCCCTCTGTTGCCAGGTAGTGCCCCCATTGTTGCCAGGTAGTGCCCCTCTGTTGCCAGGTTATGCCCCCTTTGCCAGGGAGATGTCCCCCTGTTGCCAGGTAGATGCCCCCTCTGTTGCCAGGTAGTGCCCCCTCTCGTTGCCAGGTAGATGTCCCCCTCTGTTGCCAGGTAGAAAGTCCCCTCTGTTGCCCGGCAGAGCCCCCATATAGCTAATAAAAATAAAATAATAAAATCCACTTACCTCACCAGGCTCCTGCAGCACGGCCGCCTTCGGACGATCTCCTCAGCGGCGCAGGGGAAGTGAGAGCAGTCGCGCGTCACTCCCCTGCAGCCGCGCGTCACTTCCCCCCTGCGCCGCTGACCTGTATTTTCGGCGCACACCCCGGCGCTGACCAGCCAGGGGGAGGAGGGAGGAGGGAGCGATCCCTCCTGCCTCCTCCCTGCCAGCGAGACTCCGGGCGGGTGAAGCGGCGCAGCGGCCGCGCTTCACCCGCCTGTAGGAGCGGCCCGCGGCGCCAGAGTAGCGCACCAGCGCTACTCTGTCGCCGCGGCAATTTAAAGGCAGCGGGAGGAATGCCAACTCCCCCGGGAGGGCGGGAGGGGACCCCAAATAGCGGGACCCCCCCGCCAAAAACGGGAGAGTTGGCATGTATGGCTTAACCCCAAGAGACCTCTTGTTCAGATCACTTGCTTACTTCCCAATACTGACCTTGCAGAGCTACTATTCCTCAGGCCTCTTGCTGTACCTCCTTTGCTGCTCCCTGGATCGATTTTGTCTCCCAGACACTGCCTGCCTGTAAGAACAGGGACCTCCTCCTGGCCTCCCTGTTTTTCTCTGCCTTCAACTGAACAACTTACAACTATTTACAGGACCGTGTCACACTGGACTCTCCACATGAACCTTCCTCCTCTCATTGCTGCTGCAGTCCTTTTCCTCTGTCTCTCACTTCTCACTCTTTTAGCTTCCCTTGAGCTGACAGGCTGCCCCCTTCACCATGGCATAGCTCCCTCCTCACGGTTCCCTGATTGGCTTGCTAGTCCCACTGTATCTATACACCGACCCAACACTGTCTGCCTGCTGTGCGAACTGCTAACCTTCTCCCTGCCATACCGGGACTACCTCTCATGGCAGCCGGTGGCAAATCCCTACCTCTATTCCAATATGTGTAACCCCTTACACCTTGATCATTGTATATACAGTTCTCAATATATATACAGAATAGCAGGAAGCGTCATAGTTTCTTGCTTCCTGGCGATCATATGACCAACAGGGATTGGTAACTGCATGAGCTGTTTTTTTTTCTTTGTCCAAGAAGAGGAATATCCAGCAGTTACTTGATTATAGCATAATCCTAAACAGAGTGTAGCACAAACAGTTGTCACGCTTGTGCTTTTCTGACTTCAAAGAGTCCTTGTTCACAGCTGACCAACTTGGTTACTAACTTGGAAGCTACAATGGCAGGGTGAGCTCTATCTTTCTTTGCATATTATTAACTGCATGAAATTCTGGGTCTTATCAGACCCAGATCAGTTCTGCAGTGAAATCAGAAGGTGTATTTCTTCTTTAACTGGTTTTAAAATATCAGCCCCAGTTACAGGGTAAAACAGCAATCATGAAAAAAGTTATATAAAAATGTCCTCCCAAGATCTTTTTGTGACTTTATGGGGGGAACAACATGTAAAATAAAATAATAAAAAAAATATCAAATTGTATTAATAAAACACAACTGAAACAGCAACTTTTAGCACCACCCTCAATGACCCCAAAACATTCTATCACCTATATAAATGTCCATGATGAAAAAATGACCCAATTCCATAACACATTTTAGCACCATTAGGTCTGGGAAGGATGATGGCCACACCATGAGTTTTTCTCCTTTCATATTCATAGCAGCATGAGATGGTGCATTGTCCTGTATGTAGATGATTTTGCTACGGAAGGCACGGTTCTTTTTTTTGTACCATAGAACAAAGTGATCAGTTAGAAACTCCATATACTTTGCAGTGGTAATTTTTATGCCTTCAGGGACTCTAAAGAGGCCTAACAGCTCTCTCCACATAATTCCAGCCCCAAACGTGACTCTAATACCTTGTTGAGACATGATACCGATCCACCAACCATCGACTACTCCATCCATCTGGATCATCCAAGGTTGCACTCATCAGTAAACAAGACTCTTTCAAACTTAGTTTTCATGTAAGTGTGGGCTTACTGCTACTGTTTCTGCTTGTAAGCATGGGTTAGGGGTGGCCAAATAGTATGACTAGAGATTGATTTTAGTCTAAAAAGCATCAGTTGATTTTTTTCTTTTCCTTTGTATTGATGTCCTGAATTGGATATACTATTTCAATGGAAACTTTTAAATAAAATGTCTTGCTTTTAATAATGTTTTGATGCTGATGCACATGATTTTTTGACCTTGTGGCCAAATCGAAGGTTTATGGACATCTACAAGCCTCTGGAGCATCCTACACCTCGAGGTTCATGGGAATACAGAGGTACCAGCAGCTTCAAATACCTGTTTGCTGCTTTGTTATGTTTTTGGACAGCTGCTCTTTTTATCCAACAAATTTGTCTGGCAGAAACCTCATTATGCCCTCATCTGCACAAACCCGTCTGCACTCGGAATCCGCGAGAAATCTTTTGACAGTACAATGATCACGCTAAAACCTTTGTGAAATATCTAAAATTGTTATACCTTTTCCAAGGCTTTGCACTATTCGATGATTTTTGGCAGCAGAGAGATCCATTTTTTCCCATATTACTAGAAACTTGAGACGTACTTAATATTGTGGAACGTCTTTCTTAAGTAGGTCTCCTTTAATTGGGCACACCAGGCAAACTATGTATCACAGATGAAATTTTAGATTTTAGTGAGCCAAAGAGCCCTGAGACACAATACCATCCATGACTTTAATTGCTTGTCTTATCTGATAGCAGCTCACACATAGAACTGCTAACAGCTTGACTTAACTGTTATCTGATCTTACAAACAAAGGAGACTAATTACTACTGTTTGCTTTATCTCTGTAGTTTCTCTGGACTTGAGAGTAGGAGAATTTTATCTAATGTCAGAGTAATTAGCAGACCTTTGAAAACTGGAACTGGTATGCTAATTACCCACAGCCTGACCAGGAAGAGACAAGATGAATGAATGAAAGCTACTCTGTGAAACATCGTGATGAGACAACCCATTTAAGTAATAAAGTTTGCATAATCATTTGCATCGTAGTGTAGTGTGTAAAGGGTGTGTGTTAATGTATAGCGTGTGTGTGTATTTTTATATAGGATTTAAAGGCATGGAACACCTGTAAAGCCTGGACCGGAGGGGTGAACGGCCTCCCACCCACGCTACAGTGATAGCCAAAAGTTTTGAGAATGACACAAATATTATATTTTCACATGATCTGTTGCCCTCTGGTTTTTATGTGTGTTTGTCAGATGTTTTTATCACATATAAAAAATACAATGAAATCATTTATGATTAACAAAAGCTTTTATTGACAGTTAGAATGATTAATGCAGAAAACCCAAATTTGCAGTGTTGCCCCTTCTTCTTCTTGCACAAAAAATGCTTGCATTTTGTCACAATTTGTTGGTTTTTTTTGCCCACCCGCCCTTTGACCACAAGTTCCAAGGGATTAAATTGGGGAGTTTCCAGGCCAGGGACCCAAAATCTCTTTTTTTTCCCCTGACCATTTAGTTATCACCTTTGTTTTAGGCAAGGTCTCATCATGCTAAAAAAAGCATTGTTGAAAAACAAACTGCTTTTGGGACATTTGGGGAGAATTGCCTTGGAGGACTTCTGGTACCATTCTTTATTCAGGGATTGTTTTTGGCAAGATTTTTGGAGCCGTTCCCTTGGCTGAGAAGCAACCCCCCAAAATAATGGTTTTTGTTGTTTTAAGTTGGGCTAGACAAGATGGGGGGTATGCTACCTTGTCTTCTCCGAAAAATGTTTTCCCAGTTTTCCCAAAAACTTTCAAAGGGGATTCACAAGAAAATACTTTAAAAACCCCCCCTCCTCGAAACCCACCCCTGTACCTTTGGCAGAAATCATCTTCCCTGATTTTTTTTTGGAGAGAAGGGGCTTCTTGCTGCCCTCCTTACACCAGGCCTTGCTCCATGAGTCCCACCTCACATGCGTGCAATGAAACCCACCTGCCTCTCCCATTCCTGAGCAACTCTGCATGCTGGTAGCCCGTTCCAAAGCGAAACACTTTTAAGAGGGGTCCTGGCGTTGCTGACTCTTTTGGGCGCCCGGGAGCCTTTTTGGAACAATGGAACCTCTCTCCTTAAAACCCCTTTGATGCGTGATTGTTGACTGGGGTGAATCTTTTAGCTGCGATACTCTTCCCTGTTTGGCCAGTTTTTTCCCGTGCAATGATACTGCACGTGTTTCTTTAGAGTAACCATGGTTAACAAAGAAAACAAAGATGCCAAGCACCAGCCTCCTTTTTTAAAATTTCCCCCGTGGGGTGATTTTTTTTAATCATGACAAATTTACCCAAACCCCTGTCCCATCAACCCCAACCTGTGTTAATGGGCAATCACTGAAAATTTAGCTGGTCCTTTTAAGGCAGGCCGCAATGAATTTTTAAAATGTTTTTGGGGAAAAAGTTCATTTTCTAGGGGAACTATTGACTTTGCAATAATTTCTGTTAACTATCCATTCTGGGTATTGCAAATTTCCTTTATAAAAAACCCAAGCAGTAGACTTTGTAAAAATTAAAATTTGTATCATTCTTTAAAACTTTTTGCCCAGACTGTGAATTCGGACGAGGAATCATCTGATTGTTGTGTGTGAGACGACATTTGCGGACTAACGTGGTTTTTCACGTATTTGTTGGAGGCTTTTATCACTGGACGAGGAGGAAAGGCATGGGGTAGTGTCAGTACGGATTCCGCCTCAAAAAGGGAAGGGGGGGTTCACAAGTCCGCTGAGATTATTCCACCAATCAGGGAAACACTGTCCTCGTTTTCCCGAAAGGTCAAGGACCTCAAGCCTGGGCCTTTTTTAACAAAACCCTTGGGCGAAAAAAGGCCACACCGGTCCCCGGGGTTCCAACCCCCTGTCACCCCCTCTGTCTCCCCTCCTCCCCCCTTCCAGATCAAGCGTTTCTACTGCCCAGTCCTGCGTGGTATGAGCAAGGTCAGCCCCAGTGCCAACACCGTCGCCCGGTACCACCCCCACCACCACCAAAACACACCTACCCTTTCCTTCCACCAGTTTGATCTGCTGCGTACGCGGCATCTAAGCCAGCCCCGTCTACCGGTTTGAAGCAGAAGTAACCTTTAACCCCAAAAAATCCCAAAACCAAATCCTGAATGTCGGCATTGCCAAACTTGGGGCCCTTTGGAAATTTTTGCCTTTCGTTGGGGGACACAGGGTCCCCAACACATGGCCCTTTGTCTGCCCCCAATCCAGATCCCAGCAGGCATTTCTTTTCCCCAAAAAAATCCCTCCCTGGGCCAGCCCGGTCATCTAAAATCCCAGGCGTTTCTGCATCTGTGTCCCCGGGAAAGTCCATCTGCCACCATACATGGTCTAAAAGCCGGTCAAAGGCCCTTATATCTCTGTGACAGTCACTGGTGAGGGGTGGAGTCTCTGGGGGTTTACGGTGGTCTCAGGCTCGGTGCACGCTCTTCAAAAAAACCCCGGGATGGTGAGGGGTTTTTTCCCCCCAAAGGGCCCCTGGTAGCACACTGCCCAGAGAAACCAGGCGTGTTGAAAATTATCTGTCATGGAGCCGTCAACAACAGGTTTAGGGGCTGTAAGGCTCTTTGCAACGGGCGAGCTTGGCTGGGGGACAAGAAACCCTTTTGCAAGCAAGGGGGGTGCAATAAGGTCGAAACTGCTGGCACCCCTTTAAAATTGGGGAGGCTGGAGCACATCCCCCGGCAAGTCATGAACCTCGTCGTCCGAAATTCTAAAGCGCTACCCCGGGGCTGGACTGCCCCTGGGAAGGTTTAGGTTGGGTCACACTTCCCCCGTTCGCACCCCCCTTCATCCGGCCTGGCGTTTTTACGTGCCAGCTCAGCCTCCCCATCAACCGTCTCATTGTTGCTGTGGCAACACACTGGAATTCTACCCTCCACATGCTCCAGCGATTGTGGCAGCAGCGCAATGGCATTCTGCAGTACGAAGTGACACATGGCCTGACAAGCAGCGATGCGGACCTCGGGGTGTTGAGCCACCGAGCGTGGAGGCAGGTGAAAGAGTCTGCACCATCCTTGCGAGTTTTGAAGAATTTCACAAAAGGGTTTAGTGCGGACAATGCTCTTGTCAGCATGAGCATTGTGGTGATCTTAGTTTGGAACAAGTGTTGGACACTCTAAAAACACAGGTCCCACCAGCGACGGAGGAGGAGACGGACACAGATGCGGACACAGAGCATTTCCCTCTGTTGAATCCAGAAGGTCCGACAGTTTCACAACTTTATCGGTCTTCATTAGGGGGTGGTTCAGGGTCCAGGGCTGGTGCAAGGCGGAGGAAGCGGAGGAGGAGGTATTCCTGGACACAGACGTTACCGATGTCCCTGCCTTGGAAAGAGGTTGGCAAGGATTTGAGGCGGAGAAGGAAGATGAGGAAGATCAGTTAGCTAGTGCCCCTCGACCCAGAGGTTTGGGAAATCAAGGCTCCATCTCTCACATGAGTGCTTGGATGCTCCATTTCCTCCAACATGATCCTCGCATTAAGGGCATCAAAATGAACAACAATTTTTTTTTAAATGATCATTTCTTACTGCAATTTTTATTCTCAGTTCCCAAAAGGTAATTTTGCTGGTTTTGCGGTGAGGAGACTGTAAAAGACACCAATTGTAAAAAAAAATGTTTTTTGTAAAAAGTGAGTGTTTTGGGGCCCATGGTCTGTGAGATAACAGCTATTATCAAGGTCCTTTGGAACAGAAATGTGGCTTCAAGTGGCATTTCCCCCTCACATTTTTTAACAGTGGCTGAGAAGTCCTTTTTATTATTTTTTGGGTCATGCTGCTGTGAAATTCAGCTATACTACAAGTCCTATTTTAAAAAATGAGGTTTCTAACAGACATTTGTTCTTCACAATTGTCAACAGTGGCCAGAGGGTCATGTTTTGAATTTTTGGGGGGCATGTTGCTGTGAAATAGAGCTATGCTACAGGTCCTATTTTTAAAAATGGGGTTTTTCTAACAGGGCATTTGTTCCCTTCACAATTGTCAACAGTGGACCGAAACGGTCAAAGGCTTAGCCACATTTCCGCTTCCGCACTCTGCTTCAGCACAACTGTTTTCGTTGCTGCATCATAAGGGCCTTTTGCCATTTTAATAGATGACGGATGCCAGCCCTGGCTATTTTTTTTAAATATAGTTTATTTCTTATTGCGAAATTTTCTGCGGATGGTCCATAAGGGCACCTGTGCGGATTTTTGGATCATGCTGTGTTACAGTATATGGATATCAATGTCCATTTCACTAAAATACTGCTTCAAAGACTACTTTCTTCCGGCACTTTTTAATCTATGGGTCATGCAGGTTTGAGGGTCATGCTGTGGTACAGGACCAGGATAGTCAATGTCCAGCTCAATTTAAATGCTGCTTCAAATAATACTGCCTTCTAGCACTTGGTAATCTTTGGTCATGCAGATTTAAGGGTCATGCTGCAGTCAAGGACAGGGATAGTCAATGTTCAGTTCAACTAAAATGGTGGTTCAAATACTCCTTTTTTCGGCATTTTTTAATCTGTGGGTCATGCAGGTCTTAGGGTCATGCTGTGGTCCAGGACAGGTATAGTCAATGTCCAGTTCAACTAAAATGGTGGTTCAAAGACTCCTTTTTCAGCACTTTTTAATCTGTGGGTCAGACAGGTTTAAGGTTCATGCTGCGGTGTGGGACAGAGATAGTCAATGTCCTATTCAACTAAAATGGTGGTTCAAAGACTCCTTCTTCAGGCACTTTTTTAACCTGTGGGTCATTCAGGTTTGAGGGTCATGCTGTGGTAAAGGACAGGGATAGTCAATGTCCAGTTTAACTAAAATGGTGGTTCAAATACTACTTTCTTCCAACACTTTTTAATCTGTGGGTCATGCAGGTCTGAGGGTCATGCTGTGGGGTGTGGTTTCCAGGGGAAGTTTTTATTTTTTTTAAAATTACATGTTTAGTTTCACCTTTTAACTAAAATGTTGTTTCAAAGACTCCTTTTTCAGTACTTTTTAATTTGTGGGTCATGCAGGTCTGAGGGTCATGCTGTGGTACAGGACAGGTATAGTCAATGTCCAGTTCAACTAAAATGGTGATTCAAAGACTCCTTTTTCCTGCACTTTTTAATCTGTGGGTCAGACAGGTTTAAGGGTCATGCTGCGGTCCAGGACAGGGATAGTCAATGTCCTATTCAGCTAAAATGGTGGTTTCAAAGACTCCTTTTCTCCCGGCACTTTTTAATCGTGGGTCATGTAGATGTAAGGGTCATGCTGCGGTCCAAGACAGGGATAGTCAATGTCCTGTTCAACTAAAATGGTGATTCAAAGACTCCTTTTTCCGGCACTTTTTAATCTATGGGTCAAACAGGTTTGAGGGGTCATGCTGTGGTACAGGACAGATATAGTCAATTTTCCAGTTCAACTAAAATGGTGGTTGAAAGACTCCTTTTTCCAGCACTTTTTAATCTGTGGGTCAGACAGGTTTAAGGGTCATGCTGCGGTCCAGGACAGGCATAGTCAATGTCCAGTTCAACTAAAATGGTGGTTCAAAGACTCCTTTTTCTGGCACTTTTTAATCTGTGGGTCATGCAGGTTTGAGGGTCATGCTGTGGTACAGGACAGTCATAGTCAATGTCCTGTTCAAATAAAATTGTTGTTCAAAGACTCCTTTTTCCGGCACTTTTTAATCTGTGGTTCATGCAGGTTTGAGGGTCATGCTATGGTACAGGACAGGTATAGTCAATGTCGTGTTCAACTAAAATGGTGGTTCAAAGACTCCTTTTTCCGGCACTTTTTAATCTGTGGGTCATGCAGATTTAAGGGTCCTGCTGCGCTCCAGGACAGGGATAGTCAATGTCCAGTTCAACTAAAATGGTGGTTCAAAGACTCCTTTTTCCTGCACTTTGTAATCCGTGGGTCAGACAGGTTTAAGGGTCATGCTGCATTCCAGGACAGGGATAGTCAATATCCAGTTCAACTAAATTGACGGTTCAAATAATACTGCCTTCTGGCACTTTTTAATTTTTGGGTCATGCACTTTTAAGGGTCATGTTGTGGTACAGGACGGGGATAGTGAATAGTCTGTGACTTTTTTTCTGTGACTCTTGTTGCCTAATGGTCTTGCCTAAGATGTAGCTTCTCCTCCCCTATTTGGGTGTAGGAATGAAGCTGTTGTTCCTCTCCCATAGACTTTAATGGTTATCGGCGATTATCGACTATCGGCTATCGGCATGGTAATTTCAAAAATCTGTTATCTATAAGATGACGATTGTCAACACAATCGCTCATCATTATTCTTTAAGTATTTTCATCAGCTATTCATGTTATGTATCTAAGTTTATTAGTATCAGTACAGGGTCTTGGAAGTTGATCCCATTAAACAAACAAAAAAAAATTATGATTATTTCTAAAATTAAAACACCTAATCCCCAGACCTGTAAATTTAACTGACCAAACTATGCAGCTCATATTAAATAAAATGTCCAATATGTTTTTGTACAGTGTCTAACTTCGCTTTTAAAGTTCTTACTGAGCACTAACTTCCAATTTACAGCCTGTCAATGGATAACGGGTTCTTAGAGACATGACAGAGAACTGAAATGTTCTAAATTTTGTCTTCCACAGTACAGAGTGCCTTTTACACTCTTAATGTCTTTATAAACAGCTTGTCAGTCAGGCAACTATTTAATACTACTGTAGAGATACAAAGTATCAACAAAACAAAATAATGCATAAATTACAAATATACAAACACTGCTTTCATACCACCAGGTTAATAAGGCTATGTCTACACAGCACTGGATTGTCGTCAGATTTTTGGTGGATTCAGTATTTGACTCAGAATCTGCCGAAAATCTGCCTGTATCCAGTACAGTCTTTTAAAAGGGGTTACTCCATGAATTATTTTATTTGTCAATAGTGGTGAAAGGCTGCTATGCTAGGAATTTACAGTGTGTCTAGCATAAATTTTACATTTTTATATATTTTTTTTGTTCTTTGTGTCCACCTTGCTGCTGCAATTGCTATTCTGTGCTATTAGAGGGTGGGGTCTGGAGCAAATCAGTCTTTTACCCCTGGTGCTAAAATAAGTTTTATGATTTTGTCACTTTTCCATGACGAATGCTTACATATAGGTGATATAAAGTTTAAGGTCTTCGGGGGTGGGGCTAAAGGTTGCGGTTTGGCCTGTTGGCAACTTAATTTTAATACAATTTAAATTTGTTTGTGTGCTTTTTTATTATTATTTTATTTTACATACTGTGCCCCTCTATGGTCACAGTGGGGCATTTTTACCCCTTTTTTTCTGATTTCCTCTGTAACTGGTGTAAGATCTGCATAAATGTGAATAATCTGTAAATGTGATGTATGAAGAAATATGTGTATATTAAACTTATACTGTATATGTAATTGTAAGTGCAGAGTTAGCCAAAATGGCTGCTGGGTATGAACAGGCTTCCAGCATACACACAAATTGTTATAATCTGAGTATCTGCATTTCTAAATAGGTATTGTCTAGTTAGATTGAGTCTAGCTCAAGGACAATTGTTTGAACTGATAGTACTGTGTGCCTAATTACTATGTATAAAGATAAATGCCTTGTTTCTCTCTACATATCAAAAAGGATCTATTAGAAGCCTATACAGACTTGCAGACTAAGCAGCATTTGAAAGTTGACTTCTTTGTATGTAGACATATAGAGATCGAAATATGTAAGAAATATTAATTATTATTAACAATACTAATATGCAAGAATATTAATATTGAACAATAACAATATTCCTACCTAGATTCTCAGGGGACGGTCAGAAAAGAAAGAGATATCGCCGACAAATGTATAAAAGAGATTATATATTTTCCACAATGAAATGGGGTACAATGGGGTAAAAATACATTAAAAATAATACACAAAAAAATGGTCACAAAAACAATAAGGATAAAATCAGTAACAAGAAAAGAATATAAAACCATGGCATATCAACACCTATATAATCACTCCCTGTGAAACAATACAACAACACAAGAGAAAAACAAACAATACAAAAAACTCCTGAACAAAACAACAATACCTAGAATGGAGAGTTCTGCAAAAATATCTACCAGAATCAGAACTAAGGTCCTCCTGGAACCCAGGAGCTTCTCAACGCAGAACCTCAGCAGCTCTTAGTCTCCCCCTAGCTATCCAGGTCTGGCTATAAATACAATTTTTGGACTCAAAGGTTTGCATAGGCACAAACTAATTGTCACATCAAGGGAGGTACAGTGAGCCCTGACTGGAAGCCAGCCCACTCTCCCTGCCTACTTGACGGGCTGCCCTAGGCGGCAGAGTCAACTGGGCGACAGTCCCTGCGCTGCTAGAGTGCGGGGGGCCATCAGGAGGAAGAAAAGTCAAATAGTCCGGGTCAATATCAAATCAGGAATGCCAAGTCACAAATCAGAACCAGAGGGATAAACGTAAACAAGCCGAGGTCAAACAGGAATGGGTGCGAGGCACAAAATCAGAAGACAAGCTGGGGTCAGGGGAACAAGCCGAGGTCAGGTACACAGAGAAGCAAACACAAAATACAAAACAAGTAATCAGGTAGCCAGGAGAATTTCACAGGCGCAGCACTCAGCTAGCAGGGGGTTTAAATATGTTTCCCGGATACCGCCCCTGTAGCTGATTGGAGCGACCTCTGGGTCCTCCCATTGGCTGGTGCGACACGCCCCCTGTCAGGAGTGGCCGGACTTCTGTCACTCACACAGCTCCCAGCAGAATGTCTATCAGGGTGGGGTCGCTGATCAGCCGCTGCAGACTCTTGCTCCCTGCAAGCCGAGCGCTGCCCAGCCCTGACACTAATGCTATGGGAAAATAAAGATTTATACCTTTTAATGGATCGAGTGCTAGACAGATTTATATGGTTTTCAGCAAGTTGATTTCCACCTGTGGCCGGGTGGTTCGTTCCGTGCACCGGGGATCTGAGAGTGCAGCCTGTTGGTGATTCTACGGTGAGCTGATACATTTTTTTGTCTGTTTAGTTTGCAAACTAATATCTGTCTTGAGATCTGCTGAATCATGTTTGTCTCTCCCCAAAAGTATAAATTAAACAATCTGGAGACAGACATACTGACTCTTCTGTATCCATAGAAATTTGTAAATATAACTTGTTTGACTGAAAACTGCAGGTCTGTGAATTTAATAAGGCCGATCTCTATCTGTCTACATACAAAGAAGTCAACTTTCAAATGCCGCTTAGTCTGCAAGTCTGTATAGCCTTCTAATAGATCCTTTTTGATATGTAGAGAGAAACAAGGCATTTATCTTTATACATAGTAATTAGGCACACAGTATTTTCAGTTCAAACAATTTTCCTTGAGCTAGATTCAATCTAACTAGGCAACACCTATTTAGAAATGCAGATACTCAGATTATAACAATTTGTGTGTATGCTGGAAGCCTGTTCAATCTCAGCAACCATTTTGGCTAACTCTGCACTTACAATTACATATACAGTATAAGTTTAATATACACATATTTCTTCATAATTCACATTTACAGATTATTCACATTTATGCATATCTCACAGTCCCCCACTTGAGAGCGAACGAACTTCAGAGAGAGAGCTCTCACAATCAAACTTTATTATATACAATAGATTTTAATGCTCTAAAAAATAAAATGTAGAAAAGTAGTGGAAGAAAAAAATGCTTCAAGAGTCCAAATCCAGTCTCTGTGATAAGAAGTCCTTTATACTTCTGTGTGCTGATAGGGGTACGCTCTTCAATGTTTCTCACTATTGGCAGATGAAGATCTGGATTTCTAGCATTTTCCAATCTGAATGTTGCATATTTCCCAGAACTGTGGAGTTAAACTTCTGTAAAATATCAACCTTTTATCATGCAGATATACTGTTCATGCCCTCTTTCTTAAAACAAAATCTCTGGACCCTATGGAGGCTCCCACAAACTTCCTTCATTAGCAGCTGTCTTTGCATAATGATCAGCAAGGTTATTCATTTCTGCCTGAACTTAAACTTTTGAATGGCCTTTAACCTTAATAAGACCACAAGGAGCGCTCCTTTCTTGCAACAGGTTCCAAATATAACATAATAAACCTGCACGCACTAAAGGTTTGCCGTCTGTGGATCTGAATATATTGGAAACATAGAGCGCTAGCATGGTCAATGTATTTTCCACATAAGCACTGTCACTGTAAATACTGATGCCCAAATCAGTACATTCTTCCAAAATACAAGATATTACTGCCAACTCTGCATATTGAGCTGAATGTACCTTACATGAGCGCATTGCTATCCGATGAGGAAACACCGCTGCAAATCCTGTATAGGCCTTATCTTGATCATGGTAAGAAGAACCATCACAATATATGTCTATACCTGGCACTGAGGTATCAGAGAGAGGATTAGGAGGCTAACTAAAGGTAGAGGGTAGAGGGCATTCATGCGGTTCTTCTTGGTAAAGCAGTAAGGCGGGTAACAAAGTCGTCTGTTTGGAAGTGATGTCCAAGTCCATCGTAATAATCGTGGTGATGAAATCATCGTTTCTCCTGGTCTCAACAACAAATTCAAAGGAGTTGGTGGGCTGTGGATTGTGACTCCATGTAGTCCTGTAATGTAAGTAAAATGCAGCAGAGACCAGAAAGTCGCCAGTAAATGTCTTTCACATGCAGTGTGCTTGACTTCTACAGGGGTTAAAAACTTGGCCCCATAGGCAATAGGCGCAATCGTCCATGCAACTTCTGGCACAACACAGCTGACAAGGCTTCATCTGTGGCAGCTACTTCTAGGTGAAAAATCTTTGATGGGTCTGGTGTTATTAGTGCTGTGGCCTGTATGACAGCTCTTTTCAATGAAGTACAGGCCGTGGTATGCGTCTCTTTCCATTCTTTGCAGATGTCATCATCCTTCACCTCTTTTTTTTTTTTTTAAAAGATTATACAACGGTCGGGCAATGTCTGCAAAATGAGTAATGAAGTCTCTCTGGTATTGGACTAATCCCAGAAAGGACCTCAGCGCTGTCTTTGACACCAGAACCTTCAAACTTTGTATAATGTCCACTTTATGCTGTTCAGGCATTTTAACATCAGGTGTGATATGGACACCTAGGAAAGTCAGTGACGTTTGCATTAACTGACATCTCTAGGAATTTACCTTTAGTCCAGCTTTTCCCAGTAATTCCAATAATTCTTTGAGCAAAGTCAAATGTTCTTGTTCATTCTCTGTGGCCAAAAGAATATCATCCACATATTGCAAAATTGCTTCAGGTTTGGAATATTTGGCCAACACTGCCGAAACCTTCTTATGGAATATAGTTGGTGCGTTGTTGAGCGCTTGTGGAAGTCGTTGCCATGTCAATTGACGGTTTTTCCAGGTGAAAGCAAGCTTGTATTAAGAATCTTCTGCAACAGGGATGCTCCAAAATCCATTTGCTATGTCGAGAATGCTTAATATCTTCGCTTTGGGAGGAATTTGGGAAAGAAGGGTATGGGTCTTTCTGACAACTGGTGCACAATCGATATGATTCATCTGGTTTCCGGATCGGATATAAAGCAGAATTTGTTATGGATTCACATTCTCTCAATATTTCCTGCTCTAACAATGACTCAATTGTTTGCTGTATATAAGGCTCACTGTCTTTTGGAAGAAGGTACTGCTTTTGAGGTGCATGGGCTCTCCCTGAAATAACCTCTTCACCTTCCATTTTCCCACAGTCATGCTTATGCTTAGCAAACACATATTCATACTCTTGTATTATCTTTGACACCCTGGCATCATAATGTACAGGAATTGCATACATCTCCTGCTTTTTTATTGCATGCACCGTAGGGGAATCAGATATAAAACAATACTCTCCATTACCATGGAACCAGATCCTTTAATTTGCATAGTCAACAACAGCTCCTTGTTGTCCCAAGAAATCCGATCCTAAAATAGAGACAGAGTCAGGTAAATTCATCAGATATGCCTTCAAGTCAAATTCCTTATTATCTATTTTTAACATAGCCCTTCTTGCTTCTATTGCCACAGCATGGGATCCTTGAAATGCTTGGAGGTTCAGCTTCCGCCCTGTAGACAAAGGGTGATTTTGAGGTTGAGGTGCGTGTAAGATTGAGATAGAGGCTCCAGTATCATTCAACATCTACTGTGGTGGGCCTCTTTCCACTGCAGCAAATATCACAGGTCTATTGCATCCATCTCTCTTGAACACCACAACAGGAGTGACAGAGGCAATGTTTTCCTAGGCCGAGCTTGTTGGATGGGAATTGGTAACGAGACTTTGAGAGAATATTATTAACATTAGATCTTGTTAATATGGCCCCCCAACTGAATTGCTTTCAATTTCTCTATTTCCCTTAAAGCAATTGCCAATTGTTGCTGTAACTCTTTGACTGAGTTATCAGCTGGTGGTGCAGAGGCTTTTGCTTGCCTGAAAGAACAGTATTTCGAAATTTTGACCCCTGGCCACACACCCAAAACATTTGAAGGCTTGGGCCCTTCTCTGGGGTCCTTTATAATATTGTAAGAGCTTTCCTAATGAACTATGAAGAGGTCCTTCAACCACTGCTACTCTACCTCTAGGAGTTTTTTCTTGTTCTTTCACAATTGCTTCAGCCCTTTTAAAGCAATTAATAATTTTTGTGAACGAGTTCTGCACTGCCACAGATAAACCAACCAACCTGCGTATGTCTGGTAATGTCCTGTTGATTAATGCACGTTTAAATATGTCATCGCTTTGTGAGCCCTGGACACCAGCTGGTAATGTTAATTTATAAAGCACAAATAATTGATCAGCAAAAGCTTGGACAGACTCCCCTTTTCTTTGTGTACAGTTTCCAAAACTACTGTGATGATCAGTTTCCTTAATATCTAAGGTTTTAAGGACTTCATCAACTAAGCTTTGTTTAATTCTGTGTTCTGTAAACACTGAAGAGTGGAGACTGGCCCTTAAAGCATTATCCAGGCTGGCCACAATGATATCAAAGACATCATTATTTGGGTTCAAATTGCGATGCACTTTTTCAAATTGATCAATTCTCATCATTACTTCAACAGGATCATCATGCAAACTAATGTGTCTTAATTCCTTACTCAAAGCCTGTGTTTCTGTGTTAGACAAAGGTTTGCACACTGTGGTTCCAGAGATAGTCACACCCATGGAATCTATTTGCCTTTCTGTCGTAATCGGTACCATTTTAACATTATAGTCACAAAAATCATCACCATATTCTTCCTCTACATGATTCCAACCACTAACATCCTTATGCAAAGGCACATTAAATGCAGCAACAACAGCAGTCTCTCTGCCTAATTGATGCTTCAAATCTTCTATCTGAGCCACACATGGGGAATGATCAACAGGTTCATAACTAGAAGTAGCTAACATCCTAATAGCAGCCTGTGCATCCTTCAATCCTTCAACTAATCTCTCATTTTCCATGCGTAGTTCATTGTTCTCCACTAAACTTTTCTGATGTCCAAGACCTAAAGCTGTAGCATTTTGAGCAGAGATATGCAACAAATCAGCACGCCTTTTTATTTCGCTAACCTGCTTCTCTAGTGCTTCCTTCTGCATAAACACCACCTTAAACTGCTCAGCTATCCAATACACAGCAAAAACAAGGGCCGATTTAGCTTTTAGACAATTTTTTCTCATAATCATAAAATTAACATAACTCTGGGCCTCACACCATGGATCATTAGAATATTTCAATACTTTAATAATTGCATCAGTATTCTTAACTTTGACAAGTTTCTTTTTCAAAACTTCCATAGTTCAATTTATAGTCAGACAATACAACAGTAACCAACCCCAACACTGATCTACCTCACAAGGCACTGCTAGCAACAACTAAGAAAACCACAATTACCAACCAAAAATACTGACCAAATGATTCTGGATATATATAACATACACAGTTATTGATATACTTACCAGCCACACCTATTCCCCTCCTAGTTGGCTCACCAAATATGTAAGAAATATGAATTATTATTAACAATATTAATATTCAAGAATATTAATATTGAACAATAACAATATTCACACCTAGATTCTCAGGGGATGGTCAGCAAAGAAAGAGATATCAATGAAAAATGTATAAAAGAGATTATATATTATCCAGAATGAAATGGGGTACAATGGGGTAAAAATACATTAAAAATAGTACACAACAAAAATGGTCACAAAAACAATATGGATAAAATCAGTAACAAGGAAAGAATATCAAACCATGGCATATCAACACCTATATAATCACTCCCTGTGAAACAATACAACAACAAAAGAGAAAAACAAACAATACAAAAAAACTGCTGAACAAAACAATAATACCTAGAATGGAGAGTTATACAAAAATATCTACCAGAATCAGAATTAAGGTCCTCCTGGAACCCAGAACCTCAGCAGCTCCTAGCCTCCCTCTAGCTATCCAGGTCTGGCTATAAATACCATTTTTGGACTCAAAGGTTTGCACAGGCACAAACTAATATCTGTCTTGAGATCTGCTGAATCATGTTTTTCTCCCCCCAAAAGTATAAATAAAACAATCTGGAGACAGACATACTGACTCTTCTGTATCCATAGACAATTTTGTAAAAATAACTTGTTTGAAATGAAAACTGCCAGTCTTAACTGAAATTTTAAAGGCCGATCTCTATCTGTTACATACAAAGAAGTCAACTTTCAAATGCCGCTTAGTCTGCAAGTCTGTATAGGGTTCTAATAGGGTCATTTTTGATATGTAGAGAGAAACAAGGCATTTATCTTTATACATAGTAATTAGGCACACAGTATTTTCATTACAAACATTTGTCCTTGAGCTAGACTCAATCTAACTAGACAACACCTATTTAGAAAGGCAGATACTCAGATTATAACAATTTGTGTGTATGCTGGAAGCCTGTTCAAACTCAGCAGCCATTTTGGCTAACTCTGCACTTACAATTATATATACAGTATAAGTTTAATATACACATATTTCTTCATAAATCACATTTACAGATTATTCACATTTATGCATATCTTACACTGGGGTTGAAATATTTGCCCCAGTTGCAGGGGAAAATTCAAGGGAAATACAGAGCCCTGTCACATAACTGCTAGGCCAGGAAGCAGGAAACTTATAAGTGGTATATACAGTGATCGAGAAGACAGAGCAAGCTATGATCGACAACCAGCTCTGTACCTATGAAGCTGTACAATTAATGTACAGCTGCGCTCTCTCCAAGGATGTTCCAGAACTAAACTGCCAACACCTGTACTTTTAAGGGTATGTTCACATGCCGTAATTTCGGCACGCATTTTGCTGCATCTTTGTTCTTAATACACGGCGAGATGCGCACCACAATTACGGTAATCCATAGCTCTCGTAGATAACTATGGATTATGCCTCGTCCCCCCGCGTGTACAATATGTGACATGTCAGTTATTTGCGGCGATTACATGACGCAATTAATGCATGTCAATGAGGTCATGCTTCGGGAGTACACGCTGATCAGTACGCTCTGCAATTACGCCGTGTGAACATACCCTAAAGCCGATGGGCACTCAGCAAGTGGATAAATTATTTGCTCTATGGTAAGATACATTATCTTCAAACTATTATTTATTATGAATATGACTGTAACGGTAGCAGTAGTGGATCCGCTGACCACCGCAAGCAATGGTGAAAGCCCACACCAGGGAGCGGAGTCTAAGAGAACCCGGTGTTCACCAGAGCCCGGCACAAAGCGGGATGGACTTGCGGCGACGGGAAACTACCAGGTTGCTTCCACTGGCGGGACTTGCTTGCGGTGGCAGCCAAGGGCAAGCATGGTAAAAATCATAAGGCTGTGTTGTAGTCGGGGACAGGCGGTAGGTCAGGGCAGGCGGCAGAGGTTCGTGGTCGTAGGATGGTAGCAAGGAGGTACGGTACACAGGAATCATGAGACAAGATAATACGCTTTCTCAGTAGGCTCCAAGGGCACTAAAGATCCGGCAGAGGACTGCCGGAGGAGCCATTATATAGGGTCAGCGGCTGGCAACAGCCAATTACCGGCGCACTGGCCCTTCAAACTTGAGAAAGCCAGCGCGCGCCCTAGAGAGCAGGGATGCGTTCACCGGCTGGCACAGGAGTGCACAGAGTCAGGAGCGTGGTCGGGTGAGTACCTAACCTCCAGGAGACGAGTGCGCCCACGGCGCGGGGCCATTCGCCCCTGGTACCGGAGAGAGGGTCGGGGAATGGACGCGCCCGCAGCATCCGTGGCAGTACCCCCCCTTTGCCCTCCCCCTCTTTCCAGCCCGAAGGAACCTTCGTACAAGCTCCCGGTCCAGAATGTTGTCCTCCGGCTCCCATGACCTTTCCTTGGGCCCGAACCCTCTCCAATCGATGAGAAAATACCGTTTCCCCTTGGACACCTTCATATCCAGAATCTCCTTTACCCGGAAAACGTTAGTGGCATACGCCACAGGAGATGGAGGGGCTGCCCTCCGAGAAAAACGGTTCATGACTAGGGGTATGAGAAGGAAAATGTGAAAGGAGTTCGGTATGCGCATGGAAGGCGGGAGCTGGAGTTTATAGGCCAACAGATTTATACGTCTAAGCACCTCGAATGGCCCCACGTAGCTGGGACCCAATTTATAACTTGGGATTTTAAGCCGGACATATTTGGCCGATAACCATACTTTATCGCCTGGAGAAAAAACTGGGGGAGGGCTCCTTCTCTTATCCGCCTGTGCCTTAGTGCGTGCCGAAGCACGGAGCAGTGACTGGTGGGACAGGGCCCAAATGGCCTTCATGTCGCGGACCAATGTATCCGCTGCAGGGACTTCGGACTGATTTGCTCTTGGGAGTGGTGGGCGGGGGTGCAGGCCGTACACTATATAGAAGGGAGAGGCACCCGCGGATTCAGAGTCTAGGGTATTATAAGAAAATTCCGCCCATGGAAGCATGTTGGACCAATCATTCTGATGCGCCGAGACAAAATGGCACAAGTAGTTCTCCAGGACCTGGTTGACCCCTTCCACCTGGCCGTTAGTCTGAGGGTGGTAGGCCCAAGAGAAATAGAGCTTCACCTGTAGTTGAGAACAGAGGGCCCGCCAGAATTTGGAGTCAAACTGGACTCCATGATCAGAGACAATTTGCAGGGGCAACCCGTGTAAACAAAAAATGTGGAGAAAAAACAGGTTGGGCAGGCGCAGGTGTAGGGTAAGCCTGGCAATGGGACAAAATAAGCCATTTTAGAAAACCGATCCGTAACCACCCAGATCACGGTGTTACCACAGGAAGGTGGAAGATCGGTTATGAAATTCCATCGCCACGTGCGACCAGGGACTGGTAGGGATGGGCAAGGGAGGCAGGAGTCCGACTGGTCTGTGACGTGGCGTTTTGTTATGGGCACAGGTGACACAGGCTTCAACAAATTCTTTGACATCTTTAGCGAGGTCTGGCCACCAATAGAACCGTGCGATAAGGAGGCATGTCTTACGAGCACCGGGATGTCCGGCCACCAATGAGCAGTGTCCCCACTGCAAGATCATTTTGCGGAGTGTGGGGCTCATGTATGTTTTCCCAGGCGGAACATTCCGCAGGTCAACAGGAGCTGCGGAGACAGGACGCCCAGGGGGTATTATGTGTTCTGGGGTCACTTCTTCACCAACCACGTTGGAAGCACGTGAGAGGGCATCTGCCTTCACATTCTTTTCTGCGGGACGGAAGTGGATCTGGAAATTAAACCGGGTGAAAAAGAGCAACCACCTAGCTTGGCGTGGATTAAGTCACTGGACCGTCTGGAGGTGCTGGAGGTTCTTGTGATCTGAATAGATGCTGATGGAATGCCGAGCACCTTCCAGCAGATAACACCATTCCTCCAGATCCAGTTTGATGGCCAATAACTCCCGGTCTCCGATCGTGTAATTTCTTTCCGCCGGCGAGAACGTTTTGGAAAAGAATCCGCAAGTGACCGTTTTACCCGTGGGTCCCTTTTGCGTGAGGACCGCACCGACCCCGACAGACGAGGCGTCTACTTCTAGTGAAAAAGGTTTTGCAGGGTCCGGCCGCGACAGGATAGAAGCAGAAGCAAAGGCAGTCTTCAGTTTCACGAATGCTTCCTTGGCCTCGGGGGCCAACTTCGCGGGTTAGCGTTCTTCTTCGTGAGGGCCACAATGGGAGCTACCCTTGTAGAAAAGTGCGGGATGAACTGCCGGTAATAGTTGCAATACCCCAGAAAGCGTTGTATGGCCCGAAGTCCAATGGGGCGAGGCCATTGTAAGACAGCAGACAGCTTTGCCGGGTCCATTCGCAAACCATGGTCAGAGATAATATAACCCAAAAATGGCAGGCTGGTTTGGTGAAAGATGCACTTTCCCAACTTGGCATACAGGCGGTTAGGACAGAGGTGCCTCAGAACCTGGCGGACGTGGAGGCAGTGAGTCTCCAGATCGGCTGAGTATACCAAGATGTCGTCCAGGTATACCATGACACAAGTATATAGGAGATCCCTGAAGATGTCATTCACAAACTCCTGGAAGACGGCCGGGGCGTTACACAGGCCAAACGGCATGACCAAGTACTCATAGTGCCCGTCCCTGGTGTTAAAGGCCGTCTTCCACTCATCACCCTTGCGGATACGGATCAGGTTATAGGCCCCCCTCAAGTCCAACTTGGAGAAAATCTTCGCACCACTTAGGCGATCAAAGAGCTCTGTGATCAACTGCAGAGGGTACCGATTCTTCACCATGATCTTGTTAAGTCCCCGATAGTCCATGTAGGGCCGCAAGGTACCGTCCTTATTTTCCACGAAGAAGAATCCCGCACACAGGGCGGCCTCGTTCCAGGATAACTCTGAAGCTAAGGTGCGGAACTTCACCGCTTAGTCTCCCACAAACGAGTCCCCCTGGCACAGGGTTAGAAGAGCCGTTTCAGCGGAGGACACCCGAAGTGGTTCCTCGAAAACACCGTGGAACTCCTGGAGGAAGGACTGTAGATCTGCCGTCACCGGATCGTTCCGATCCTACAGGGGTGTGGCCCATGCCAAGGCCTTCCCGGAAAGCAAGCTGACCACGAAAGCCACCTTAGAACACTCCGTGGGGAACTGGTCCATCATTAATTCAATGTGCATAGAGCACTGGGTGATAAAACCTCCGCACTACTTGGAGTCCCCTTCAAACTTCGACGGTAGCGGCAACCACAGCTTGGGACCCACCATCGCAGGCGGTGGTGTAGCCACGGGTGTAGATGATGGCTACTGTTGGTTCACTGGGAGTTGCTGCAACATGACGGTTAGCTGGTCCAATTGCCGTGCTTGTTGCGCAATCTGTCACGACTGTTGCGCAACAACTGCTGCAAGGTCCGCTTCGCCAGGCAGGGGCACCTTGGCGGGATCCATGGCCGGATCTTACTGTAACGGTAGTAGTAGTGGATCCGCTGGACCACCGCAAACGATGGTGAAAGCCCACACCAGGGAGCAGAGTCTAAGTAGAACCCAGTTTTCACGAGAGCCCGCCGCAAAGCGGGATAGACTTGCTGTGGTGGGAATCTACCACGCCGCTTCCACTGGCAGGACTTGCTTGCGGTAGCAGCCAAGGGTAAGCATGGTACAAAATCGTAAGACTGAGTCGTAGTCGGGGACAGGCGGTAGGTCAGGACAGGCGGTGGGTCAGGGCAGGCGGCAGAGGTCCGTGGTCGTAGGATGGTAGCAAGGCGGTATGGTACACAGGAATCACGAGACAAGATAATACGCTTTCTCAGTAGGCTCCAAGGGCACTTAAGATCCGGCAGGGGACTGCCAGAGGAGGAGCCATTATATAGGGTCAGCGGCCGGCAACAGCCAATTACCGGCACGCTGGCCCTTTAAATCTGAGAAAGCCGGCATGCGCGCGCCCTCGGGCGCGGGGACGCGCGCACCGGAGCGCATGGAGTCAGGAGCGAGGTCGGGTGAGTACCTGACCCCCGGGCGACGAGTGCACCCACGGGCCGGCGCACGGACTGCGGGGCCACTCGCCCCTGGTACCGGAGAGAGGATCGGGGTACGGACACGCCCGCAGCCCGTCCCCCAGGCTGGGGCGCTGTCCATGACAATGACTTTTAATATTTTCTATTAATGTACTGAGAAAATATATTTTCTCAAAATATATTTGTACATCTGTTCACTGTTAAACTGCATTTTTCCCTGGCCATTTAGCCAATGTGCTACCCCATATCATAATCGTTATGTAATGTCGACCTTTTAATCTGGTGCTCACAGTTTTAGACTACAGGCGGTCCCCGACTTAAACTGTTCTGACTTACATCTGTCCCCTCGTTACAAACGAAAACTTATGGGATATGCTGGTACTTGTAGTTCCATGTTTCACAGCAGATAGTAGCTGTAGAATGACAAGTTCTGGCATGCCACAGTAGCATGAGGTGAAAATTAGGGGCACATACAGCAAAACAAATGTAAAAACCCTTCCCTACACTATCTAAATCAAAAGAAAAAAACCTTTTGTGCTGGAGTTACATTTAATAAATATACCTGTTCTGACTTGTTCAACTGAAGAACAAGCCTACAGTCTCTATCCCGGACATAACCTGGGGACTGCCTGTATTTAGCTACATGAAATAGCCACAGGACATTTGTAGCGCTAAGATGCTTTAGCATCTTCTATGTCCCTCCCACGTAAGGAAAGCTTGAGAAATCTGTAGTTTTTATGCAGAAGTCATGCAGCTTCAAGATAATAACAAAGAAAATAAGGGAAAAGATGTAAGAACAAGAAAGGTTGTAATTTACTTTCTACCAATACACCAAGAGGCAGGCTCATGGGAGATATGCAAGGATATAGGCTACCAAATTCTATACAGCGAATAAGTTTCTTTCAAATTGAAATTCACTTCCAGACAAACTCTTCCTTTTAACTCGTGCCTTTTTAGCATGGTAGAACTTGGAAATCACTACTTATCCATTCAGTAACTTCATTTTTAATTACCATACAAGGGTAATGGGAAAAAGTATTCTGTATTCAGGTTTCCAGAAATTGCTTCAGAAAAATCACAGCAGGAAAAATAATGTTGGTTGACTGAGCTTAGTGCTGAAAACTCATGAAGATAAAATGCTTGTCTTCCTACTGTGGGCCAATAGCAAACATAAACCAAGGCATCAATTGACAATAACGCTTCCAGACCATTACACTGAAATTTAGCAGAGCGCGTTGTGTGCCTGCAAGTGTCCTCACAGTGTGAAACCAGGAATTTTATAATGCGCGGGGCGTAAACGGATGTATCATTAACTCAAATGTAAGCAATGTAAGCTTGCAATTTATGTGTTCAGTAGTTCATGCAGCTGAATTACTGATTTTTTTAACATATCATTTAGCTCCCAGATGTTGGAGATAAACAGTAAAGGGCAGAGTGTAATGAGAGAAAATGGTTTATTACAAAGAACACAACTTTCATGTCAAAAGGATATTTGTTTAAAGTGACACTTTGGATAAAAGAAAAAAAAGGCATTTCCATTTAAATACATGTTGTGAGTTTTATGACTGAAACACGTTCTTGTAATGAGTAGAAACCATTACATATTATAGTGGTTTTCTCACTTCAAAGATTAGCTTTCAAGATGAATGTACTCTTAATAAAAGACTTTTTCTAAATATATTGCTTTGTTGATTTTACTTTATTCATGAGATAAGAGTGTTTGTATGTGCTTTTTGAGTGCACACAGGTTGCTTTGGTTACCTGCACACCAGACAGACATCTAAAATCTGATTAGCTGACAGCAGAGAGCAGTGAGTGACATCACCTCCATGGATGGACTGACAGAACTGAGCTCCAGAGAAAAAGCAATTAAGGGCCCGTTTACACGGCACAGGACAAGTACCGGTCGGTTTATCCGACCGGTATTTGTATGCTTTTCGTGCTGTGCACCGGCCGTGGGAGGATGGGGATGAGCGGAGCCGTTCACATGGCACATTGCAAATTTGGGGGCAAAAAACCCGCCCGGGGTATTGCTCTTTTTGCAGCCGTGCAAAGGGCCACGGGGACGGTTTGTTCCAGGGTTTGCAGAGAAAGCCCCCCCCCTTTCCCTTCCTTTTTTTCTGCCCCGAAAAACCGGACGGGGGAATTGCAGTTAAATTTTTTTTTGGGGGCCCGGTGGTCTGAAAAACGCGGGGCAAAAAAACCCTGGCAGTTGGGGACGCCCCGGTTTTTTTCCATAGGGGCCCAGTAAACAGTTTGCGGAGGGTTTTTTTTTCGTCGGTTTGCAGAATTGAAAAACCGTCTAAAAAACCGCCCCGAAAAAAGGTGCCGGGGGGACTGGCCTAATTCTAACAAGTTAGCTTTTTTTTAAAGATAAGGGACACTGTATTCAGTGATTCAGACCTTTGTTTTTGTTTTAATTAAAATCAGTCTCCTGTATTGTCAGGGTAGAAGCGAATTGCTAACCCCTCTTAAAACCCAACCCTATACTGGGGAGGCAGAGTGAGGGAAAACTCTTGTGATAGGCAAACAACGGGAGAAAAAACCCCCTTTAAATGGGGTGAAAAAAGTACAGAATGTTTGTTGTAATCATCTATTCCAAAATTAAAGTCCAAAAATATGACCACCAGCTAATGATGTAACCACTGTGTGTAGCACAGACAACCTGGAAGTGACTCAAGTTCAGATAGGTTATCTCAGGTATATGGAGAAATGGCTACAAAGCTTCAGGAGGATGCAGGAGAAGGACCAAAAAAACCCAAAAAAATGACTATATGCGATCCCAACATACTTATTTGGGGTTTTTTTCTTGGGGAATTTTTTTCAGAAAACTGTGTTCAACATAAAAATAATAATTTGGGAGCTCTTTCTTTTATAGTTTTTTGTGTTGTAGTGTTTCTTCTAGAATTTAAGAATAAACTGACAATTGGGAGTTACCATTGCTCTTGTCAAAAAGGTGTGTGCCTGCACACACTGACTTTATTAGTGCAAACTGGACAATCTCAGGTTGTTCAGGGACACATTATCATCTGTTATCACCCAGTTGACATTATAGTAATAAAATTTTAAAAGGAAGAACCCTACAACCTAAAGGCAGCAAAATCCCAAAACAAATAAACTTCAGGAAAACATTGACTTGCACCTAAGTAATTAATACCTTAATTATGTTAGATTGTCCAATTACTTTTTAACCAGTTAAATGAGGATTTTTTAAAAAAAATTTTTAATTTTATGTTTTTCGGGGAAATGCTTTTTTTGGGTTTTTTACCTTCAATACATTAACGCTTTAACACTTTTGAAATTTAAACCCCAAAAAACCTTGCTAAAAATAATAAAAAATTTTAAATTAATTTTTTCAGCCATACTATCTGTATTTAGCTATTTTATCTTCAGATAATCTGAGATATTAAAGTGCATATTCACCATTTAATTTTGTTTTTGACCAAAAAACTGAAACAGGTTAATTTTTATTTTTATAGACCAGTTTTCCCTGAAATAGTTTTCCATTTCTCTAAAAGCTCTTGCTTATGCTTTTAATAGCTGTGGCCTGCGTCACCCTAGTAAAATTTTTCATAGCTTCCGTATACTGGTTTATGTTCAGTTCAAAGGGTATGCAAGAAGCTTGTAAATGCTTGAAAATGAGGGTGTGGCAGCCAGAATTTTTTTCATTGAATTGTTAAAGGAAGGGTTGGAGCTCCCCTCCTTTTTGTTTTTGAAACAAGAGCTCCTGATGCTATAAAATTTATTTACAGAACAAAACAACACTGTTTCAAAATATTTTTGTTAAATTTTTAAAAAATTCATACTAATTTTTAGTATTTCTCACTCTTAGCCACCAGAGAAAGCAGATCCAAAAAATGAAAAGCAAGCTAACAAGCGTTAAACAGCGCTGAAAAGTTGTTGTCCCCGGTGGGGGCATTACATACCATGGAGGTGGTTAGTAGACTCAGAAGCCCACTGAAGGGCACAAAACAGAGCTGCTGTGTATCCATGTCGAAAAAGATACCCACTTAGATTTGGATTTAAAAAGTTTCATAGTTGTATGGTTTAAAAAAAGACACGTGTCCATCAAGTTCAACCCAAAGGTCGGGGAAAAAAAGGGTGAGGGAGGAGACAAGGAAATTATGCCAAAACCCCCACCACTGGTTAATGCCCCCGAAAAACCCCAAGGCAAGAACCATATGCTCCGTGGGAAAACCCCTTTTCTGACCCCGAGCCCCACCCCCCAGGAAAACCGGGGAATTTTACATAGCTACATACCATTAAAAATTTTCGTTCGGTAGGGATCTAAACCTTTCTTGAAAAAACTTACATTCCCCTGTGACCACTCCTCGGCGACATTCCACAGATTATCCAATTCTTACAGTGAAAAAAACCCTTCTCCCCTGGAAATTTAATCCTTTTTTGCTAGGGGCGAAGGGAATGTCGCCTTGTTTTTGGGGGGCTTTACATAATAATTTTCCCCCCTACTTTTTGTGGGATATTTATATATTTTATTAAATTAAACAGCCCCCCAAAACCATTTTTTTCAAGGGGTAAATAATTCAATTTTACTAACCTTCCTCAAACAGCTGCTCCATTCCCCCTTTTAAGTTTGGGTTTCTGTTTTGTACGCTCTAGCCCATTTCATTTTCTAAAACGGGGGCCCCGAAATGAAAAACATTTTTAATGAGGTTCCCAAACCAAGCTTTGTACAGCGGGTTTGAAATTTCCTTAAACCCGGGTCCATGCCTTTTTAATAACGCCTTTTTTACTTGCCTTAAGGGTAGTGATTGACATTGCTGCTATTTTGATTTTTATTTACAAAAAATGGGCCCCAACTTTCTCAAAGAGTGATTCTAAAAATTTTTCTCCCCCTAGGGCTATGATCCCCGTAGATTATTTTACCCCAAAAGTAAACCTTACATTTATCCACATTGAACCCATTTCCCAAAGGGGGATGGGGAAAACGGCCCCAGTCCAGTTTTTTGTCAGACATCAGGAGGGGTGTTATTAAACCCTTAGTAGTGTTGAGCGATTGCGTTGGTATCGAGATCGAATCGATAGTCGATAGTCGGCTGCTATCGATAAGGTTTTTCGATTAAATGAGCATCGATTTATGCGCGAAAGACCATTAAAGTCTATGGGGGAGAGCAACAAACACCTTCATTATTACACCCCAAAAAGGCTGAGAGAAGCTGAAAAATTTAAAATCCACAACAGTCAAATAGATACGTGCTACATCTTAGGCAAAAACACTTAGGTTATAAAAGTCACAGAAAAAAAGTCAAGACCATTTTTCTATCCTGTCTTGTACCACAGCCTGACCTTAAACCTGCATCACCCACAAATTAAAAAGTGCCAGAAGGGCCCAGTAGGGATTTGAACCATAAATTGTTATTTAAAAACGGGAAACTTTGGGAATATCCCTGCCCCTGGAACGAAAACCCATGACCCCCAAAAACCTGCATTGCCCCCCCCAAAATTTAAAAAAAGTGCCGGAAAAAAAAAGTCTTTAAAACCCCCCTTTTTTTTTTAAAATTTCACCTGGACCTTTTGACTTCCCCTTCCCTTTGGGCCACGAAATGGGGGCCCCAAAACCTCCCATGCCCCCCCCAAAATTTTAAAAAAAAGTCCCGGGAAAAAAGGGAAGCCCCTTTTAAACCCACCTTTTTTAGTTAAAACGGCCCAATTGGGGACTATCCCCTGCCCGGGGCCCAGCAGGGACCCCCCCCAAAACCTGAAAGGGACCCCCCACTTTTAAAAAATTCCCGGAAAAGGAGTCTTTAAAACCAACCATTTTTATTTTTAAAATTGGAAACCATTGACAATCCCTGCCCCGGGGCCCCACAGAAAATGACCCGGGGCCCCGGGATTTTTAACAGTGGGGGGCGGGGGAAAGGCCCGGGTGGGGGCCCGGGTAAATCTTTTAAACCCAACCCCGGGTTTAAAAAATGCCCTTATAAACCGGAGAAAAGGGAAAACCGCCCGTCCGGGAAGCGGAGGCGGAAAGGGGAAAAGTGTGAGGAACCCCACCCCCTTTCCCTAAAGAAACCCCAGCCCAATCCCCGGGGTTTAGCGCTTCCCCCTCCAAATGAGTGGGGGAACCAATTGAGTTTCCACTTGGAAAAATACTGGGGTTAACGCCCCTGTTACACCCGGGAGCCCTTTACCCTTTGGCATTCTTTTTTCATTTTACTAAACGTGCTGGGGGAAAAAGGCTCTGTAATTTTTTTTCTCTTTCCGTGCTCCAAAACCCCCAAGTTCCTCTGAAAAAAACCTCCCATCTGGCCCCAATTTTTTTTCCTTTGTACCCCCCTTTGTAAATTTTTTCAGGGGAAATTTTTTTTAAAAAACAGCTATTTTGAAACGGGGCAATTTTTTTAGTATTTTAAAATTCTAAAAAAAACCACTTTTTTTAAAAAGGGGGAAAAGGGAAAAACCCCACCATGCCCCTTTGTTTCTTTTTTTTTCTTTGTTTTAAAATGGGTTTGCCCCCCTTCAAAAAAGGGATTGATAGCAATTTTTAAAGATCTTTGCAAAAAAAAAAGCATTTTGCAATATGGGGGCCCCAATTAACATTTGGCCCCTCCCTTTTTCCTTTTTTCTGACCAGCACCTTTCACCCTTTGACCCCACTCCGGGAACCAATTGTAAAAGAAAAAAATCCCCTGTTAGAAAAAAACTTTTTTTTTTTATAATAAAAACCCTTTTGTATTGTTTCCCTTTTTAAAAAGAAAGTTTGCCCCAAAAAAATTTAATAAAAATGATTCTTCTCACCCACTTTTTTAAAAATTGGGGAAGGGAAAAAAATTGCCAAAAGAACCCCAAAATTTCTTTTTTAAAAAAGGACCATAAATTTTTTGCTGAACTCAAAGCTACATGACCCCAAAAAATTTTTAAATATAAATTTCTCAGCCACTTTTAAAAAAATTGTGGGGGAAAAAAAATTCCCATTTTAAAAGGGCCACTTTTTTCCTGTTTCCAAAAAAAACCCATAAAAAAGGGCTGTATCTCACAGCAAAAAGCCCCCAAAAAAATTTTAAAAAATTGACTTTCTCAGTCATTTTTAAAAAATTTTTGAGGGAAAAAATTCCCATTTTAGAAGCCCCCTTCTTTTTCCAAAGTGAAAAACCCAGGGGGGGGCCCCCGCGCCCAGACCCCCCCCCCCCGCCCCGAGGCCCGCCCCCCCCCCCCCCCCCACCCCCCGGGTTTGGGGGATTCCCCGGGAACCCCCAACCCGCAGGCGGGGGGTAAAAACCCTTGGAGGGAAAGGGGGGAAAAGGGGGAAAGTCAAAGGGGGCCCCCCCCCTTTTAGTTACCGGCCCAGAGAGGCCCGGGAAAGGGGGTTTGGATTTGGGCCCCGGGAACCCTAAGGCAACTCACCCCGAAGTGGGCCCCTGGGGTCGGGCCCGGGTAAAGACAGGAATCCAGGCAGTGGAGAAACAGGAACCCCGGAAAAATGTGCAGCGGGAAATACAGGGGGGTTAAACTTTAACACATAGCACCAAGGATCCCGGGGCAAGGAAAACTGGACGGGAAAACAACCCAGGACTAAACCGGGGAACAGGGCGGGAAAAAAGGGGGGGAGCACAACAGGAAAAAAACACGGCCCAAGGAAAAACGGGAGCCCAAGCCCAACGTTGGAGGAAACCCGGCCAGGGGGCCTCAGATACAAAGACCCCGGGAAACCCAGATCTCGGGGTTTTTAAAAGGTTTTCCAACAGCAGCCCCCTGAAAAAGCTGGCAGGAGCTCAAAAAATTGGGAAAAGAGTTGGACCAGCAAAGCCCCTGCAAAAAACCCGCCCCCCAGAGTAGAGAAAAAAAACTTCCTCTTTTTTAGCCAGGGGTCAGGGGGTAAAAGGGGGAAAGGTTTGCACAAAAACGGGGAAACAAATAAATAGGCAGGAAGGGGCTCCCCGCGCCACCCTTAGGAGGCACATTTGCACAAAGCCCAAAGGAAGGAACCCAACAAGATTTGGGACAGGACGGCCCCAAAGTAAAATTAGCAGAACACAGGCTCCCGGGGACCCCTGCCCCGGGGGACCCCCAAAAAGGAGAAATGGCGGGGCCACGGACGGGCCGAGGGCCCCCAAGGGGCCGGGGGACCCGGCCATAAAACCCTGACCCCAAAGGACCGTTTTTTTTGCGGGGAATCTCAACAGCAAAAAATGACCTCAAAACCATTGACAATCCCCAAAAACCCTTTTTAAGAAAAAGTGAGTAAGGGAAATTTAGGGTTGTTGTCATAAAAACCTTGCTGCCCCTTTTTTACAGCCCTCCCACATTTAAAAAAAAACCGGGCCAATAAAAAACTTTTTTGGAAAAAAAAGAGAAAAAAAAAATTTGGCAGTAAAAAAAGGGAATCATTTTAAAAAAAAAAGTTTTTTCAAGGGACCATTTCTTTTTTTAAAAAAGGAAAATTGAAGTGGGAGGCAAAAAATTTCGGGGGCCCCCTGGGCCCAATTTTGGGGCCCCACAAACATCATCAGAGATCCATGCCCGGGATTCCATATTGATGAAATTCAAAGGGATCCACTTTTAATTCTGGGGGAAAAAGCCGGATGCTTTTTGGTTCCGAAAAAATGATTTTCCCACCCTTGGGGCGGGGGGCCCCCCCGTTTATGACGTTTGGCTGGGGGCCCAAGGAAAAACCCACCTCTATGGCGGGGCCCCGGCCAGCAGGGGCCCCATTCGCCCCATTTTTTGGAAAACCCAAAGAAGTTTTTTTGGGTCCCCAACACTGGCCAAAAAAACCCCCCGGGGGTTTTTGGAAAACCCGCAGATAGCCCCTTTTGCACCAGGGATCTTAACTGATCTCTTTTGGGGTTGGTTTGGGGGGCCCCCTGAAATTTGCATGCTTGGTGAGGGGGTAAAAAAAAGTTTCCCAAAAGGGGTTTTCCCCCTTTGGGCTTCTGCCCCCTTTGCCGGGTTTTGCCCCCAAACCCTACTTGGCCCCTCTATTTGCTGTCACCCCCGGTGATGTTGTTCCACCGTGATATTTGGGAAAACTTTGAAGCAGACGCAACAAGGGTCCCATTTAAATCAACGCAAGGTCCCCCATTTTCCTGAAATTTCCCTCTCTTTTTGGGGGGGGGAAAGGGAAAAAGTGTTTAAATTTTTTTTTTTGTCCCGGGGATCAGGGGGGTTTGGCCCCCACCCAGAAAAATGTTTTTCATTTTGAGGGGCCTTAAGGGCCGAGGACCCTTTTTGGGAGGAAATGGAGCATCCAAGAAACTAAAGTAAAGAAAAGGGAGCCTTTTGTTTTTCCCAAAGCCCCCCTGGGTCGGGGGGGCCCACTACAAACGGGATTTTTTCCTTTCATCTTCCCCCTCCGCCTAAAAATTTCGCCCCCAACCCCCCTTTTCCAAGGCGGGGAGTCGGTAAAATCGGGTCCCCCCGAAAAAATACCCCCTCCTCCTCCCCTCTCCGCGGGGCCCCCCCGGGCCCACAGTTAAACCAAAAGCCCGGGACTTCCCTGGGTTGATGCACCCTGAGACCCTGATGCGCCACCTTGCACGCTCGGACCCCAAAACCACTGCCTAAGGGAAGGGACCGATAAAATTTGGGGAAAATTCTGTGGGGCCTTTGTGGTTTTGCCCGGAGAAAAAAAAGGCCCCCGTGCCCCCGGCTCTGTGTCCTTTCCCCTCCCCGTCGCTGGGCCCGGGGGACCTGTTTTTTTTCAGAGTGCCCAAAACGACCCGTTCCCAAAAAACGAAAGATCCCCAAAATTTGGCCCCATCCGGGAAAAAGGGGCCCAATTTCCCACTGACCTTTTTTGGTGGTTTCCCTTAAAAAACTGGCAAGGGGGGGTGCAGAGCCCCCCTTTCACCCCCTCCACTCTCGGGGGTTTAAAAACACCCCGGGGTTCCGAAACCGCTGTTTGGGTCAGGCCAGGGTTTTTCACTTCGTACTGCGAAATTGGGCATTGCGCTGTTTCCCAAACAATCGCGGGGAGCATGGGAGGGGGGGAATTCCAACCCGGGTTTCCCCCAAACGCCCAACAATGAGAGGGTTTTTGACGGGGGGGCCGAGCGCCGCCTAAGCGCCGGGCCGGGAGAAGCGGGGGTGGGGGGAAAGGGGGGAAAGGGGGAAAAACTCAAGACCCCCGAGCCTTTTTAAAACCAGGAAAAGTCCAGCCCCGGGGTTTAAGCCCCCTTTAAAAATTTCTGGACGAAAAGGTTTCCCTTAAACATGTGCCGGGCCCAAAAGGGGTTTTTGCCCCACCTACCAAATTTTAAAGGGGCCCCGGCCAGCAGATTTTCCCCCCTTTAAATCCACACACCACCTTCCCGGCAAAAGGGTTTCCTTTTTCCCCCAAGCCGGGGGTCCCCCCGGTCTCGTTGCTTAGAACGCCACAAGTTTCCTGACCTGTGTTTTGGAGGGTTCCCCAAAAGGCAGTTTTAAATTTTTTTCAAAAAGGGCCCCCTGGGGGGTCTCTGGGGCACGTGATGCCCCCCAGAGGCCCTTTGGGGGGAAAGAGCCCTGCCCCCAATCCCTGGGGTTTTTTTGAAGACCCGGGGCCCCCGAGCCTGGGGAGCCCCCCGTCACCCCCAAAGAGACATCCCCCCCTTTTTGAGCTGTCACAAGTTTGAGGGGCCCCCTTGGGGGCCGTTTTACAAACCCCCATTTTGGGGGTTGGGGGGTAAAGGGCTTTTTTTCCGGGACAAAAGATGCAAAACAACGCGCTTAAAATTTTTAAAAAGGGAACAAGGGGTGGGGGGCCCGGGGGAAGGGGGACGGCTTTTTGGCAAAGAAATGCCTGCTCGGCCATCTGGAAAGGCCCCAAAAGGCAAAGGGGGGGGCCAAAGGGCCCGTGGGGGAAAACCCCCCCTCTTTTGCCAAACCAGACGGGGGGGGCCCAAAAATTTCCAAGGCCCAAAAAAGCCCGGCCCAATTGCCGAAAAATTCGGGCTTTTGGCTTTTGGGTTTTTGGGGTTTTTAAAGTGTTTTCTTTTTTTTTGCTCCCAAACCTGGAAAAAAAAAAGGGCCCCGGGCCCCTCCCAAAAAGGGCCCTGCTGTACAGCTTTCCCAAGGCCCCCGAAAAAAACGGCGGAAGGAAAAGGGGTTGGGAAATGGGTTTGGGTGGTGCTGGGGTATTTCCGGGCGACGGGGGGGAGGCTAAAAGCGGAGGCGATCCCCTGTTTAAAAGCCCTCTGAGAGCCCAGGGGCAGCGAGGAAGGGCTTGGGTTGGGGGGGAAAGGAGGGGGAAAGGCGGAGACAGAGGGTGGGGACAGGGGGTTGGGGGGCCCCGGCGTGGGTTTGGGCCCCTTTTTTTGGGCCCGGGTTTCCCCTTTCCTTTTTCAATTTTGCCTTTTCCGTTTGCAGGGTGCCCTAGAAAAATTTTGGTGGGGGGGGTTTAAACCACTTAAGGTTTTTGGGCCTCTATTTTTCGGTTTTCCCGGCAAAGGGGGGGCCATAGGCCCATCGCGGGGGTAAAATTCCAGCCCCCTTTGTTTCCAAAAAAAGGGGCCCCTTTTGAGGGGGCCCCGGGAAACCCTTTTTTTAAAACGGGAAAAAAGCAGGAAGGGGGGTTTGCGCGGGACCGTGGCTGGGGGGAAAATTATTTTGGGGGGGGAAAAAAACTTCTCCCCCCGCCCTCCCTTTTTTGTGGGGGGGGGCCCCCAAAAATTGGGGACACTACCCCACCCCGCCCTTCCTCCTCCCCCATGATAAAAAGGCGCCGAAACAAATTCCCCCCGGAAAAAAGGCCCAGGTTGGACCCGCAATTTTTCGCCCCAACCCATCATCTTCATCAACACAGGGGGATTTGGGCCCCCGTCCTGATTTTCCCTGCTCCAAAAGGTTTGGGGGGCCACAAGAAAGGGGGCAACTGAAAGGGGCGTTGGGCCGCCCGCCCGGGGAATTTTTTCCCAAATTGAACCGGTTTTCCCTTTTCAACCTCCTCGGGCCCGGCTCAGTAACGGGGCTCAGAGCAAAACTAAATAAATTCCTCTTGATCTTTTAAAAAAATTTTCCCCTGCCCCCAAAGACCGCTTTTTGTCATAAAAAAGGGGGTTTCCTTCAGAAAGGGAAATTTTTTTCCACAGGGGTTGGGGTAACAAAATTTTAAAAATTTTTGGGGGCTGCCCCTTTTTGGGGACGGTGCAAATAAATGTTTGGACGCCCATTTGGGGCCGGGTTGCCCTCCCGAGGAGGGAGGGGGGTAAGACTGCTAGATCCCGGGTTGCATTAAAACCAAATAAAAGGACAGTTTTTCCCGGCGATGTTTGGGTACTTAGTTTTCACGGGGCCCTGCCCCCAGCGATGACGGCCTTTGACGGTCTGAAAAGGGACAAACCGCGGGCCCATGGGTTTTTTGGGCCCAAAGAAAACGGAAGGAGAAACCTTCTTTCGTACCTCTCCCCTCCAGGGGCTCCCCCCCCTCTTTGCTCGTTACCCCCTCCCTTTTAAAGCTCCTTGTTCAAAATTTAAAAAAAAATTTGGGAAGGTGGGAATATTTTTTTTGGGAAAGTCCCTTATTAAAAACGGAAAAATCACAGCTTTTTCCTCAAATCCCTCTAATCAAAAAAAAATTTGGGGCTGGATTAAAATTTTAACCCTGAAAGGGGCCCTTTTAAAAAAATTTGGGAAAATGGGCAAAAGTCCAAAAAAAAAAACCGTTTTCTGTTTTTTATTTGGGGGTAAAAATTAAACGGAAATTTTTTCCCAACCTTTAAATTTTTCCCACCTGTGGTGAAATTGAATTGGGGTTTTTTAAAAAGTTTTAAACGTAGATGCTGCGTCAAGGGAACGTTCGGGGGGTGGGGGAAAAAGGTCAAAAAACCCGTAACTTTTTTTTATTTTTTTTGATATAATTAAAAAAAATTTTTTGCATTTTTCCCCAATTTCACCTGGGTGAATATAGAATTGCTGTTTTTAAATTTACTTAAAAGGGCTGCTTTCTTTTGAACAGGGGTGGGGGGCGCAAAAGTAAAAAAACCCCCGAAAGGATTTATTTTGTTTGGAATAATAAACGGTTTTTTTTTTGCCCTTTAAATTCCCCACCGGGGGGAAAAATAAAATTTTTCTTTTTTTAAGTTTTTAAACGAAAGATGCTGCGTCAATGAACGGGTGTTTGGGTTGCGAAAAAGGCCCAAAAAAACACGTAATTTGTTTTTTTTTTTTTGGTAAAAATAAAACTTATTTTTTTGCACCTTTTTTCAATTCCCCCTTGGGGGGAATTTATAAATTTGGGCTTTTTTTAAAAAATTTAAACCGTAGATGCCCCATCGGGGGAAACATTGCTGGGGGGGTCCCAAAAAAACCCCCCCCAAAAAAACACGAAATGTTTTTTTGGTTTTTGTTTATTTTAAACGGAAAATTTTTTTGCCCCTTTTCCAATTTTCCAACCGTGGTGAATTATAAAAATTTGCTTTTTTTTAAATTTTAAAGTAGATTTTGGGCGTCAAGGGAACATTTGCTGGGGGGCGGAAAAAGGCCCAAAAAAACGAAAACCTTTTTATGTTTTGATATAAAAAGGTTTTTTTTTTTTGCCCCCTTTTTCCCCAATTTAAACCTTGGGAATAAAAAATTGCTTTTTTTTAAGATTTATTGGGATCCCTGCGCCCCAAATTGAACAGTGCGGGGGCGCAAAAGCCCCAAAAAACATTTAAACGTTTTTATGTTTTGATAAAAATAAACGGTTTTTTTTGGCCCCTTTAAAATTAACCTGGGGGGTGGAATATAAATTTTGCGGTTTTAAGATTTACGTGACCCGGTTAAAATAAAAACATTGGCTGGGGGGGGCGAAAAAAGTCAAAAAAACCACGTAACTGTTATTTTTTGATAAAAATAAACGGTTTTTTTTTAAACCCCTTTTTCAATTCACCTGTGGTAAAATATAGAATTGCTTTTTAAGATTTACTTTAAAATGGCACCCAATGAACAGGGGCCGGGGGGTGCGAAAAAGTCAAAAAAACCTAACTGGGTTTTTTTTTTTTTTTTCCCTTTTTTTTTTTTACAAAACACGGTTTTTTTTTGGCAACAAAAAAACCTGGGGCTGAATAAAAGGATTGCTGGTTTGTTAATTTTTAAGTGCAAAAGGGGGATATTTCAACATCCCCAGGTGTAATGGGTAAAATTGAAAAACCCCATCTGAAAATGTAAAAAAATGGAAAAAATAAAAGTGGAAATTTTGGAGCCCAACCAAAAAAAACCTTTTCAGTTTACTTAAAAAATGGGTGTTTATCCAATTTTAAGGGGCAGGCTGCCCAATTTTCCAGGAAAATTTTTTTTCAAGTAGCAAAATTTTAATTTTAAAAAAAAGGGTATTCCACCCACCCCCCCCAAGTCTACACTAAGTCTTGGTTTTAACCCTTTAAACCAGTTTTCTTTTTTGATTGAGCTTTTCCCGTGTTCGCCCGCGGGGCCTCCCCCCCCCCCGCTCTCCCTGGTTTACCTTTTTCACGGTTAAAAATGCTTTCTTTTTTAAAAATTTTCTAGCTTAAAAAAAAATACAAAAAATGTTTTTAAAACTCTAATCAACTAAAAATTTGGGGGGATCAAGGATAGTAGAGGTTTTTTTTTCGTCAAAAAAAGAATAAATTTTTTCTGGGGCTTTTTTTTTGGCCCCCAGGGAGAGCGCAAAGGGCTATCCCCCCCCCATGAGAAAAGCGGAGAGGAAAACTGGGGGCCCCGAAACAGGAAAAGCTTTTCTATGTAAAAAAAGGTCAGTGAAAATTTTTCCACCAATCCCCCAAAACCTTTCCCCCCTCCCAGTCAAGAAAGTTTAACCACCACATCTCACCCCCGCCCCTTAAATTCCCCGTAAAATTGATTTGCTGGCCGCCAAAATTTTCCCGGAAGCGCTGGAAAAAAGGGCCCCCGAACTTTAAAACCTTTTTAAATTATCGGGATGATCTGGAAATTTCCCATCCCCCATAAAAAAATTTTCCGATTTCAACTTTTTTTGAAAAAGTCCCCCTAAAAATAACCCATTAGCAAAACCCGGACCCATGTTTTTAAAAAGGGCCTTTCAATTTTTTTTATCCTAGTTTTTAAACCTTCTTTTTAGTAAAATTTTTAAAAGAGCCAAATTTCTGGGATTTTCCCCATTTTTGGGGGTTTCCCGTGGTAATGCCTTTTAGTGGGGAAAATGTTTTTTACAGGTTTTTCCCTAGCAAACCCACTAGGGGGATTTTTTGATTGGTCCCAATTTTATATTCCTTGGGTTTAAAACCCAAGTTTTTAGCTTTTATTCAAAAGGGTCCCCCCCCGCAACCCCCTGCTCAAAAAAATTGGGCCCGGGAAAAGCCCGGCCCACCCACCCTCCTTTCCCCAGGGGGGTGTGTGGGTTTTGAAAGTTTTTGGGGCCCTTTGGGGAGTCCCGGCTTGGCCAGAGTCCCCCCAAATTTTAAAACCCCCAGCATCACTTTTTGAAATCCCCGGGCCCCGGGGCCCGAGGGTTTTGTCCCCTAAAACCGTTTCCCCGGCCCGCTTTTTAAGGATTGAAAGCGGTGTCCCCTCCCTTGGGCCCCCCCAGTAAAAGGGTTTTTTCCCCCGTAAATTTTGTGGGAAATGTTAAAAAGGGGCCCCCCTAAACCCCCCATCCCTTTTTTTCCGGGTTTCAAGTCCCTTTTTGTCCCCTCTAACCCCTCCCCCCTGTGTCCCCGGGAGGGGTTTTTTAGCGTCCCCTCCCTTTTTCTCAAGTTTTTTTTCAAAAACTTTAAGTAACCATTCAACGCAACCCTTTTTAAAAGGGGCACTTAGTGGGGGGGAGACCCGCCGAAACCCTCCCCCAGTGTTAAAACAGGCTGCCCTCCGGTTTAAAAAACCGGGGCCGTTCATCCGGGCCTCCCCCAGCCCAAAATGCCCGGGCATCTCCCCGCATTTTCCCCTTTATTTATTTCCCCTTCCCCGTGGTGGACATTACTTTGCACTTTTTACTGCCCCCTTCCCCTTTCTTTTTGGTAAACTCCCTATTAACCCCGTATATTTCATCATCCCTTTTTTGTCACTTGATAAAGGGGCCCCCCCCCCAAACTCGAACTTTTCTGACATCAAATTTTTTTACCCAAAATTTAAAAAAATATTTTTTGTAAAAAACACTTGTTGATATTTCCCTACTTTTTCTACCCTTTTAATTTGGAAACCCTGTTTTTCACCCTTGGGAAATAAAACCCCTTTTTTTTTTCCCGGGTATCCCGTTTGGGGTTGGGAGTGGGGTTTTAATTTTCCTTTCTAAGTCTGGCGAGACCCGCCCTTCTCACTAGCACCCACTATAACCCCTTTCCTGATGGTGTGAGTGACCATTTTTTTCATAGTCACTCACAGGGTATGACAGATGCCCAAGCACTCAGTGTGTCCCGGTCTGCTTTCAATTTATGAGCATCTTCCATAGATTGCACTACCTTGCATAGCTTGGTGTCATCTGCAAAAATCGAAACCGTGCTATTGATCCCTTCCAATATATCATTAATAAATACATTAAATAAAAGAGGACCAAATACTGAGCCCTGCGTTACACCACTCACAACCGGGGACCACTCAGAGTAGGAGTCATTTACCACCACTCTCTGAGTACGATCCAACAGACAGTTTTTAATCCAATAACACACTGTTATCTCTTACCCAATGGATTCTAATTTACCTAACAAACGCCTATGTGGGACAGTGTCAAACGCCTTTGTAAAGTCTAAAAACACAATATCCACAGCTGCGCCGCTATCCAGACTTATACTCACCTCTTCATAAAAACAGATCAGATTGGTCTGACAGCTTCTGTGTTAGTAAATCCATGCTGGCAATCACTAATAATACTGTATTTGTCCACATATTCCTGTATATAGTCCCTTATGAGCCCCTCAAACATTTTTCCCACAACAGATGTTAAACTTACTGGTCTATAATTACCTGGGCAAGACTTGGGGCTTTTTTGAAGATAGGAACTACATTTGCCTTGCACCAGTCTCCTGGTACTATACCAGTCACCAGGGAATCTCTAAATATCATGTACAGGGGCATAGAGATGACTGAGCTGAGCTCTTTAAGAACTCTTGGGTGTATGCCACCAGGGCCTGGAGCCTTGTTCACATTCAGTTTATTTAACTTGACTTTGACTTTTTCTACACTGAGCCAATTAATTATAGCAGATGATCTATTAACAGTACTGGCACCACCTACATCTGCACTTGGCCCACCCCATCAACTACTTTCTCATTGATAGTATATACTGAGCTGATGAACCTATTTAGTACCTCTGCCTTCTCCTAGTCCCCAGTGACCAGCACCCCATCACAGGTTTTTAAGGGTTCTACTTGCTCTGACTTCGGCTTTTTGGCATTTATATGCTTAAAGAATTTCTTGGGGTTAGTCTTGCTGTCCTTGGCCACCTGCCTTTCATTTTGAATTTTAGCTGCTTTTATCATTTTTTACAGATTTTATTAAGCTCTGTGTAATTTTCAAAGGCTGATGCCGACCCCTCTGACTTATATTTTTTAAATGCCCTTTTTATTGTTTATTGTCCTCTTAACAGAAGGTAGAAGCCATGTTGGTTTTAGTTTTAGTCGCCTATACTTGTTACCCATAGGAATATATTTTGCAATAAATTTCCGCAAAGTATATTTAAAGCTCTCCCAGTTGGCTTCTATATCACTATTTGCTAATAGCTGCTCCCAGACTATGTCCTGTATTGCGTCCCTCAATAAGGAAAATTTGGCCCTTTTAAAATGAAATGTTTTTGCCTTCCCACTCTGGTTTTCTTTTTTCCAATTTACGCTAAAATAAATTATACTGTGGTCACTGTTACCTAGATTTTCAGAAACCGTGACTGCTCCGACAAGTTCTGTTTTGTTAGAAAGTACCAGATCCAACAGAGCATCACTTCTAGTGGGTTCCGCCACAAACTGCCCCATAAAATTATCCTCTAACAGATTGAGGAACTTCCTTCCCTTTTCAGTTGATGCAAAACCGTGACCCCAGTGAATGCCTGGGTAATTAAAGTCACCCATTATTACCACTGTACCTGCCTGTGCTGCCCACACCATTGGATTATGCTCCTGTTATTCTTTATCCTCAGTGATGTTTGTTGGTATGTATATTACACAAAAATATTATTTTCTGCATTAACCCCCCCCTTGTTTTTCCACCCACAATGTTTCCACATCATTAGCTACTCCGCCCTCTATTACCTCTTTCACATTTGCCTTCATATCACTCCTTACATACAAACACACTCCACCTCCCATCCTGTTCGCTCAGTCTTTCCTAAATAGATTAAAACCTTGAAGGTTGACCACCCAATCATGCGAGGAGTCCAGCCATGTTTCAGCAATACCTACCACATCAAGCAGCTCCTCTACAACTAGCGCCTCAAGTTCCCCCAGTTTGGTTGCAAGACTTCTGGCATTTGTGAATAGACATTTTAAGTTCAATTCCAGTCTTACACTTTCTGTCAACGGTTTGGGATTGTATCTAACATGTTCAATAGACGGCATGGGATCAGACATTACCTGGTCAGTAGACAGCATGGGATTAAATGTTACACGTTCAGATGACGGAATTGGATTAAACATCTCTTCTTTGGTAGATGGCATTTGATTATACATTATACCTTTAGTAGACAGCATGGGGAACATGTATGATCGGCATTTTTGCCGGTTTTCTGGCGTATCATGCGCCTCTCGGTGCCGGCTCCGCTGTCGGATGCACCTCCCCTATGTGTTAGACAGCAATTATAGACCTGGTCTATAATGGCTAACAATGGTGCCATATAAGCGTTAAAGGCATCACCACTCTCCATGTACTGCATTTTAACGAATGGAAAATAAAGCATTGGAATTTTTATCCTGAAACGATTCAGTGTCTTGGACGACGCTGGCTGCACTTTCTTAATTGCTGTCTTGCATTGGGTGAGGACTCCGCCCTGCCGTGTTCCCGTGGTCTGGACGCTATCAACGGAGGGGTGAGCTGAGCGTCTACATTTTGTCCCCTATGTGTTAGGCGCATTAGGTGAAAGCTTCGCCAATTTAGATAAAGGGGTGTGCTGTGGGCATTCTGGGGCGTCCCGCACCACATTCGAAAACACCGACGCATGTATGAATGCGGGTCGGAAAATTGAGTGGCATTAAAGCTCCGACAGGCAGACCAATTTCAATGTGGTCTGTCTGTCGGAGGCGTCGACGTTTGCCCCGCATGTATGAGTGCAATTAGGTGTCGACATACATCAGGTGCAGCTTTCACGGGAAAAAACGTGAAAACAGGCGCTTCGACGCGCCGATCTTCATGCATGTCCCCCCATGTGATTATTTATTACACAGTTAGTAGATGGCATGAGATTACATGAGATATTGTGGGTACCTATATCTTCAATGCTGGTTTGCAACACATGGATCTCCTTATCCATTGGCCTACTCCGACTCCCCCACTCCACTTCTCCACCCGCCGATATAGTCTGCCCATTCTCTAACTTATCTACCCCTTCATTTTCTATATTGTCCTCCCTCCTTATCCCTAGTTTAAATACTCCCGCATCCCTTCTAGAATTCTTTCCCCCAGCACAGCGGAACCCCTTCCAATCAGGTGCAATTTATCTGTAGAAAACAGACTGTACCCCAATGAAAAATCAGCCCAGTGCTCTAAGAACCCAAACCCCACTGTCCTACACCATGACTTCAGCCACTCCCTGAGCTCCCGCGGTCTGTCCGGAGTAGCGCATGGCACCGGCAGTCTTCCGGAGAACCCAACCTTGGAGGTCCTTCCCTTCAGCTTTGAGCCTAGTTCTTTAAAATTATTCTTTAGTATCCTCCACCTGCCATGTATTCTGTTATTGGTTCCAACATAGACTACAACAGCTGGGTCATCGCCAGCCCCTCCCAGTAATTTATCCACCTGGTCCAACACATGCCGAATCCTGGCACTAGGGAGATGTCAAACCAATCGGTTGAGGCGGTCCTGGCAACAAATTATTCTATCCATCTTCCTGATTATAGAATCCCCTACAACTACTAACTGTGTTTTCCTACCTGCATTCCCATCCCCCCTACTACTAGTTGGGCTGCTCTTCCGGCTGCAAGAAAGAGCAGTGTCCACTAGGGCTGCCATTTCTGAGACTGATTCCGCAGCACTATCACCCAACTTGGCAATTTTGCTAGGAATCTCAGGAGGAGAAGTGGCCTTCCTTTTTCTGGTACCCCTAGAACTCCCCCTGTCTACAATAACCCAGCTACATGGCTCCTCCTGCTGATCCAATACTCCACCCTCAGCATTTAGCCCACTAACTGTTTGCTCCAAGAGAAGCAAACTCTTCTCTTCATTGTCAATCGCTCCTCTAGGTCTAAAATGCAAGCTACCAGAGTAGCAACATGCTCACATCTGCTACAGCGGTATTCACCCTGGACCTCTTGCTCCAGTAGTGCATACATATGGCAGATTGTGCACTGCTGGAAATTGCCAGTGAAGCTGCCCATTATCCCGGTGCAACAGCAATGAAGAGAAAAAAAAAAGTTAATTAGATTGAAGTATTAAATAAAATAGGTTTGTTTACTTACCAGTTTTTCTCTCCTGTTTTTAACAACGGTTTTTTAACTCACACTCTGTTCTCTCAAGCACTCAGTTTGACACAAGCAATGGAGCCAGCAATAATATAATATTATCGGCTATGCATTTGTAGCAGGCATGCGACAGAATATATCTGCATACCTACTTGCAGGTATCCACAGATATAGGGCTCGCAGTTATTTTGGACTAAGGCTGGGTTCACACTTTGTTTTTGAAGTGTATTTTGCAGAAGTATATGTAAGCCAAAATTTATTTAAAACGCAGAAAAAGTACAAGATTTTTCCTCATAGTTTATCTCTCTGTAGACTCACTTCTGATTTTGGCTTAAGAATACTGCTGCAAAATATATGTCGGTTTTTCCTTAGCTGATTATGAGAAGAGGGGGGACTGTGCTAATTTTTAAATTTTCATTAAATAAGTAATAAAAAAAGTAGGATCTGTAACTGACCTAGAAGTAGACCATCCCATTGGAGGATCTGTTTTTAATGGTAACCCATCTCTTCCCAATACCCATAGTACATTGGGTACTATGGCAGTAGCGACAGTGGGTTAGTGTCAGCCAGTGGCTGACACCAAACTCCAGCAACATTAATGTCTGAAACAAAAAAAACAAAAAAAACTTTATTTAAAGGAACAGTCCGCAACAACATCTCTTGTTGACCATTTTATTCAAATAAAGGATTCAATGCCGATCCAATGAATGCAATGTAGCCTAAAAGGGAAACCTGTAAAAAAAGATACGTTTCTCATAGTCACACAGATATATCCCCACGGACATGGCTTCATATTCTGCTTGTACTCAGAATATATATTCCATATTTTCATTATGTTCTAGTACTTTAAAAAAAAAAAAAAAAAAAAAAAAAACATTCTCTTTTTTTAATGTTGTGCTGCACTGCCATTTCCTGCAACCAATAACTTTTTTTTATACCTGTGTAATAGGAGCAGTAATATGACAGCAACAGAAGCAATAGCAACTGCTTGACACCTCATAATTTTGTTGTGAGGGTGAGCAACAATACCCAGCATTGTTTCTCATTTATTTAGACACCACTAAAGAGTTAAACAGTAGGGGTCAGAACCGTCTCCAATCCCTGCTGTTAGCATTGATTGTCAGCTGTAATTAAACAAGTGAGCCTGCTCTATACATTCCTACGGGTATCGTGATGCACCTGTACGTTAAATATTGGTAAGGGGTTAATTAATGTATTAATAACACAATTAAAATAATATTAGCTAAAAACTAAAAATGTCACATTTTATAAAAATAAAAGAGAACACTTGCAAAAACCTGACTGCTATGGCATGGTTGTAGAGGACTGTGTGTGCAAGGCATCCCAGAAATATTAATATTCTGAAATACATTTGCAGGGAGGGAAGGTCCGAAACAGACCGGCACGACTTAGCAGGAGATGGGGGCCAAAACCACCTGGGAATGCCCCAGAACAATCTGGAATGCCTCCAAACCGACAATGTTTGCCCCTTTGTCGACCCATTTGCAGGCTGCCAGAAATCCTTTGGAGGGCGGCGAGTGGCCAACCGGCCATGTGTTGCGTAGGCGTAGTCCAAAGTATCTCCTTAGCATTGTACAAATTTTACTGTATTTACAGCTACAATGGCTATTGCTGCTAAAAAAAAAGGTTCTACAGGTTATTCACTTACTGTTTTCTCCCTACATTGTAGTTGGTTACTCAATTTGTTTAATAACAGACATGACCAATAGAACTATTTGTGTGCTACTAGTATAATTAGATTGTCTTTGTCTATAGTTGTGAACAACATAACAGACCATATTTGATTAGTAATTAATGCAGAAATTCATAAATTCCCAAAGTTTCATTTACATTTTCTTGCAAATCCATGGCTCTATTTAGATAAATTCAGACTGGACAGAATTGCTGTGTTTTATCTGCAGTTTTGCCCAGGTAAACTCTGCAGAAAAATACAAAACAAGCAAGTAGATGACATTATGCAAATATCCACATGTTTTGCACAAACATTAAACTGCTGTGTGGAATTTTTAATCTATAGCATTTCAATTTCTGTTGCATATTTTCACTGTAGATTTCATCCCATTCATGGTGGAAATCTGCAGGGAATTTTACATGTAATACGTGTGAATTTGGCTGTGTCGTTACCACAGATTTGTGGAGTTCCCGATTAAGTGCAGGACTGGTTGCATTCATTTTTATATTTTAATTACCTAGTTGCCAAGAAAGGCTTGTGGCTGAACCATTGAACCACAGGATGGCGACCACTGATTTATGGGGAGAACACCTGTAGAACTTATGTCTATGTTAATTTTAAAGCCTTAAACATGTTTTTACTGGTCTTTTCTACTGTTTATGCAGAAAAACCTAATCATGAATGCACTGGATCTTACGCAACATTTTGGGAGACATATTTGATCGGGTTTTTCACCCTTTTATGGCGTAAAATGTGTCTAAATGAGAAGTCTATGATGTCTAATGCATCTAATGAATGTGTTAGGCACATTGCTTGTAAAACTCGACAATTTCTAATGCGCCTAAAATGAGGGGGCGGGTTGGGGATGTTCTGGGGGCGTCGCACCACACTTAATATTAGACACATATATGAATGTGGCTTGGCAAAACTAGGCGCATTACTACTTCGACAGGCAGACCTATTTCAATGTGGTCTACCTGAGCCTGAGGAGTCAAAGTAGAGCTAGATTTGCTGTTAGGGAAAAAATGTCCAATATTTCTCAACTTACACCAGTACAATAATAAAAAGAAATTTATGATAATTATCAAACTGTATAAAATGCAATTATTGAAATGTAATAAAAATGCTATCATATAAAATAATATAAAAATATATAATATCCCCAAAATATAAAAATATCTCCTATAAAATATATTTAAATTTAATGAATCTAAATTTTATTATACATTAAACAACCCACTGATGTTGTTCAGATTTTTTAATTTTTACTAACGTATATACTCGAGTATAAGCCGACCCGAGTAAAAGCCGAGGCACCTACTTTTGACCCACAAAAAACGGGAAAACTTATTGACTCGAGTATAAGCCTAGGGTAAAAAATGCAGCGGCTACTGGTAAATTTGAAAAATAAAAATGGATACCAATAAAATTACATAGGCAGTTTAATGTCTCCCATAGGCAATCATAGGCAGATATATGGCCCTATATGCAGGTATAGGCAGGTATATGTCCCAAAAGGCACGTATATGGCCCCATAGGCATGTAATAGGCAGTAATATGTTCCCCATAAGCAGATTATAGGCAGGTATATGGCCCCATACGCAGGTAATAGGCAGGTATATGGCCCCATACGCAGGTATAGGGCAGGCTGTAGGCGGGTATAGGTAGCTGTTGGCAGGTATAGGCCGCTGTAGGCAGGTATAGGCAGCTGTAGGCAGGTATAGGGCCGGCTGTAGGCAGGTATAGGCAGCTGTAGGCAGGTATAGGCAGCTGAAGGCAGGTATAGGCAGCTGAAGGCAGGTATAGGGCCGGCTGTAGGCAGGTATAGGCAGCTGTAAGCAGGTATAGGCAGGTATAGGGCCGGCTGTAGGCAGGTATAGGCAGCTGTAGGCAGGTATAGGGCAGGTATAGGGCCGGCTGTAGGCAGGTAGTATAGGCAAGCTGTAGGCAGGCGTAGATAAGGGCAGGTATAGGACCGGCTGTAGGCAGGTAATAGGCAGCTGTAGGCAGGTATAGGCAGCTGTAGGCAGGTGTAGGCAGGTATAGGCAGCTGTAGGCAGGTATAGGCCGGCTGTAGGCAGGTATAGGCAGCTGTAGGCAGGTGTAGGCAGGTATAGGCAGTTTAAAAAAATAAAACAACAACCACTTACCTGACTCCCCGCTGCTCCGTCTCCCTCGCCACTTCGACTCCTCGCTGTCCGCCTCCCGCGTGTTGTCCTCGGGTCTTCTCGGCACAGGCGGGTGATGTCATCAGGCCGCGCACGCAGCGTGATGACACACGCTGCCTGTGCCGGAAACTCCGGACAGCCGCGAGTCAGCGGCCGCCCGGAGGCCACTGCAGAGCACGGAGCGCTCGCTCTGTGCTCCACTGTGGTATCCCCTCACCTATATGCGCTCCGGAGGAGTCGCATATAGGTGAAGGGATCGCGGACAGTGCCCGGGCCAGCGCAGCGCCCGGACACTGTGCGCCCACTCGGCCTTCATTTATATGCGCTCCCTGAGGAGCGCATATAATTTGAAGCGTCCCTGTTAGCACTCGGGCCATCGCAGCGCCTGAGTGCCAACAGTGACTCGAGTATAAGCCGAGGTCGCATTTTTCAGCACATTTTTTTGTGCTGAAAAACTCGGCTTATACTCGAGTATATACGGTACTTTAAATTTGAATTTTTTTTTGCTACTCTCACCATTTATTCTTCATCCAGCAAGAGCCAGCACACTACAGGTCACTACCATAGTTTCTATTCACTGACATGCTATTCTAATGACTTTTCTTTTATTTCCAGCCTATCTGCAGCCTTTATACATTAGTAATGCGCCTAAGTTTCGTAATGCGCCTAAATCATAGGCGGGGCGCGTCGAACTTTAGACCTCATTTCTAATCACACAAAAAACACTTTCATACATCAGGCGCATTATACACTGAAAAAGAGACTCGACAATTCACTTTGAAGCGCCTTCCTTCATACATGTCTCCCTTTGTGTGCGATATGTTGGTCTAACGATTAATAAGTTTGTTATAAAATAAGATGAGATTTGCAAGTAATTTATTTTAAATTTATATGGATTGTACCGATAGTGAAAACAAATTTATCTTAATATTCCTCTTTCATGTTACCTATTAGACCTGTTACAGGATTGACTCAAATTTTCTGCCTGCTACGACCTTTACCACTTTAGCCAGTGTGCATTGTTATAAGCTATTATTTTTAAACAGCCATGTTGACCTCATTTCCCTATGAGTAGCCAGAGAGATGATATAGTGTTGTTGTCAGAATGTCCAGGGATTGTAATCGTGCCCATTAATATAAGAGTGCAATGCCACCTCACTCACCTTTTCTGATTTATGTAAGCGCCAGTAACATTTCCCAAGCCATTGCAAAAATAGATCATTTCTGTGGCACCTGGTACATAGACTCTTTCTTACATTTGTTGGAAAAGGAAAAAAAATGCACATTTTTGTGATTTATATTATTTTGTGAGGAAACAAAACAAAAAAAGTACAAAGCTTTGGCTGGACAGTGACATTAGTCTCCCAATAGCTTTCTGCTTTAGGATGGCGTGACTGTTGTGGAAGAGACTCATCTATAAAAGTGCTTCAATGCAAGTCCTGATGCAGTGTCATCTCATTTTTATCTATTTCATTTGGCTAAGGCCATATTCACATCCTGTAATGGCCTCTGTTAACATATAGGCTGGTAAAAACTAACAAAGTATACCTTTATCCGAGGCCATGATAGATGCCATACTTTAGCCATAGAAACTTATTGAAAAACCTATTGCCTTTAACAGTTACATTTTGCAGGATGCTGTAAAATGAAATAGCAAAAGGACACTGTATTGGCTTTATTTGGTAATACAGCTCTATAGATACTCTAAGCATGCACACATGGAGAATCCCCCCTGTAACTGCTAAGCAGAAAGCTTAAAGGGGTTTTCTAACCAAAGAGATTAGCTTTCAACATGAAGGGGCAGTTAAATGAAGACTTTTTCTAAATACATTGGTCAATAGATTTTACTTTAGTTATGGTAACAGACATTATATGTGCTCGGAGTTCACACAAGTTTCTATGGTTACCTGGCTTTCTGACCATAACTCTAATATCTGATTAGAGCAGAAAGATTAGAGCAGGGAATGATGTCACTGTGGATGAACAGGATCTGGAGCAGACTAATTATCTCTAACAAGATTGCAGATAAGCCATTGTTTTCAGTCCTCACAGCACATGTACCTTTTCTTGTTTACTGAAGAGATAAGACCTCCTGCACTTGTCAGTGTAAGGACTCAGCTACTTACAGAGATGCTAAATACACTAATTGCTGCTATAGAACCACCCACAGTCTGAGGAGACAGTAAAACTGTTTGTGACTAAGTGAAACAGCCAAGTGGGAAAACACCTTTAAAAAGGAATTTGCATTTCATTGATTAGCTTTAGACATGTAGGTAAAGATAAATAAAGATAATTAACAAATACATTGCTGTTACAATTTTGCTTAATTCCAGAGTTAGAGTAGTTCTGATCTCCTGCTTGCTTGCAAACTTTTCTAGAAACCAGTCACCCCTCTCTGCTCTTACAGCCCTGCTTGGGATGGTGATATCACTCCCTGTTGTGTCTCATCAGCAGCATAGGAACTTGTTTACCAGTGATACTGAGAAACTTTCACCCTTTAGAGCTCTGTAGCCTTGTGCTTTGCTGTTAAAACCCCTCCATCACCAATGTCCCTCTAACAGACACAGCTAAGAATTGCAGAGCTGAAATGGTAGTCACTATAGAACCAACCACAACCTTAACAGGAGGGGAGCCTGAACCAAGAGGAAAAAGAAGGTTCTGTGAAAACAGCCAGATAGAGAAGCCCCTTTAAAGGGAGATCAGCAAAGTATACATGGGAGTGTAGGCACTGCACACATGTTTCAACCTACATTACTTGAAAAGGGGCACACACAACTTGACATTGATGCTGATGTTCATCATCTAATAAAACAAAAAAATCTAATAACGTTAAACCTTACCAATCTTTTCCCTATATCTACAGTAATTTTCAGACACCATTAGAGTCCATCAACTTTCCACCATATTGTCTGCCATTTTACTGGACAAAATAGTACAGCAAGCTGCACCATTTTGGCGGAATCAGCCATGGATGCTTTCTACCAAGTGTCCAGATGTGAACAAAACCTTCTTCTATTATTTTGTACACTTAAGGCAACATCTATGAATTTTGCATGCAATTTTTTTGGTGTTTATTGTGCCAAAAAAACTGCTGGCACACTGTTCTGTAGATGGATAACACATTTTCATGTGTCTAGAATGTGCGATAGTTTGATGCGAAATTGTCATACAAAGTTTTGCACATTACACTTTATATGTCAAAATGTTTGCCTCATAACACTTTCATTCATACTGTCGTATTATACACTTCTCTGTATCTGTTTAGAACTGGTGTGTCCGGACCAAGTTAAAAAAAATGGTGCATGCAAATTCACAGATGTTGCCGTAATTAATTTTTGCTAAAATGTGTAGGAATGAATTTAAATTTAAAATCCTTAGTCTTGTGTTATTATTGGGTATTAGCAACACTTTATTATGTGAGAGCTAAAAACTCTCATTATTTATGGATTAAATGTGTTATCTAAACCACACAAGCCATTTTAACCTGCCAGAAATGAAATAGTTACAAAGATGGGGAATGTCTTGAAAGTCGGTTCCTGGTACAATTGTTAGGCCAGGTTCACACATTGTATTGTGGTGCATACAGTATGCACCACAATACACATTCATTGTGCTGTTGAAATAACACGCACAATGAGGCAGGTTTCTGTCTCCCATACTTCGTTCTTTTATGGTGTGTGTGTATACCCGAAACAACAACAAAGACAAATAAATGTTCATACAGTGGAAAGATGGTAAATAAGCTGGCTTGGCGTTTGGCTCTTCTTAATGCCCCGTTTACCCCTGAGGAAGCCCGTTACGTCAGAGGAGGTGCAGTAGGCTCTGACTGCCACTCAGCCCACTGTCCCTGCCTACTTGGCATGCTGCCCTAGATGGCAGACCCCAATTGCACGACAAGCTATATGCTACTAAGTGCAGGGACATCAGGGGGAAGCAGAGTCAAACAGTCCGGGTCGGTAACGGTCGGGAACGTAAAAGCCAAGAAACGAAAACCAGAAGAATAACGAGAGACTAGCCAAGGGTCAAAACATGGACAGTAACGCAATACAGAATCAGAGGACGAGAACGTGGTCTAGAAGCAATCCGAAGTCAGGTAAGCCAGAGTAAACAAATGCACAAGGAAACAAGGGGAAACGCAAGGGGTTAGCTTTCACAGGCAAAGGCTAACAACACTGAGCAGGTTTAAATGAGGCACCCGAGCACCGCCCCCGCAGCTGATTGGTGCAGCCTCTGGGCCAATCTATTGGCTTGTGCGACACACCCTCTGACCTGATTAGAAGCCGAGCTGTCAATCCTATGCTCATAAAGCCGGCTTCTCCCTGGGTGTGTCGACTGGCTAGAGGGATTAACCCCTGAAGCGCCTTGCTGCTCCACAGCAAAAACGTGTGCCGTGACAACGCCCCTTTAGGTGGCGAAACATGTTGGGGGGAAGTGCTGTTATTTTAGGTTCAGGCAGCTGTGCTATTCTAGTTTAGTGTTCTGCAGGCACTTAGATCAATACTTTGATATGCATCAGTATCTAGGAATAGCAGGGCACAGGCAGCCGGTCTATTTTAATCTATTTCAATAGGTGGTATAATGTTAGAAATAAAAGTTAAGCTTTATTAGTACAGGTTTATTAGTTTAGGTCAGTGTTTTAGTAAATTTATAGTAAATCAAGATCCGTTTAAGCAAATTGCTCTTTAGTATACCTGAAAGAATTGACATGTCCAAGTTCTTCGCATATTTGCCCCCGTAAACTGGTTGAAGCTTAAATATGCATCATTGATTAACGTAATTTCGCACAGAAATACATAGTGCTATAGGAGAAGTATAGTGCACATTGTTTAAGGCATACTTCAGCACGTATTTCGCCAACATTACACCCAAAACTACGTCCCAATAGACGCCGTACAAACACCCTCTACATTGAGCATTTTTGTAACTGAGTATTTTGTTAAATTTACCTTTCCCTTGATACTTAACAGTAGGTGAGACAGGCAATCTATGAAAATGTGTCCAAGAAGTTTTTAGGGCAACAATAAATAGTACTAAAAGTAGAAAAAAGATAATTACCTTAAGCCATATGTATAGACTACACAGAATGCATAAATTGCAGAGAGTAAAGCATATTTTGATTGTTAAATATTTTCAGTTTGTCAGAAGAAATAACCAGTCTTTGTAGAGAAATAAATACAGTATGTTTTGTTAAATCTTTGAAACACTGATGACCTCATTTTAATGGTGAGTCCTGCTAATCGACTTTTTTTTTTTGTTTGTAGCTAGGGAGTAAATTGTGTATTTGGGAATTCTAAGCATCAACCCCAAGTCTATTAGTATTGAATACACTCACTTCTATCTAATTGAATTTTATTACCATGGCAGTTTAAGCAGTGCTGCCAAGATAGAAGTGCTATGGGAGAAGTTGATGGTTGCAGTCATATTTTTGCTTTGTATTAAATTGGATGTGACTTGGTGTATATTACCTGTAATTTATCAAGTGAAGCCTTAATATGCAACATTGGACTCAATACCATTTGGCAAAAAAACAAGTCTACAGAATACTAGCAAGTTTATGCAGTGAATATGTTATGTATTTTAGGGTTACCACGATGTAATAAAGAAGTACATTGCAACTCAAATTGTAGTTTTGCATGCTGTGCTACATAGGAGCATAACTAGCATTTATAGAGTCTCATAGCAAAATGATATGGGCCCCACTGCCTAATATTAGGAAACTGAGACATCAGCATAAGTAGCAATAATTAAAGCTATAAGTAATAGTGCTACATATCAGAGAGCTCACATACTGTAAAAGTGCTATGTAGCTGAAATGTTATGAGTTAACTCCCTGCCTCTTTCAGATTGTCATACCCCGTGACTTACTGTAGCCTCAGTCTGAGCTTAGGAGCAGAGCCCTGAACCAGTGTCCAATAAATGCTGAGGTGTGGTATTTCAACCTAACTTTTAGTATTCACTTTGCATGTGATTGCTTCTGTGTCCTGCTTATGTATAAATATGCTTTTTATATAAACTTCCTGGTTCCCAACTCCTTTTCAGGTTACTCTTTTGTTCTCCGATTTTGATCACCTGTAGCCTCCTGGCTTTTGACCCCAGTATGGTTTGGCTTTGCTTTGTCTGCAGTTTTGGATATTCTTTTCCTGAACCATCTAGCACTCCTTGGTTAATTTCTGGCTGCCTCTCTCATTTGCATTTGCTTTCTAAGAGAATCTCTGGAGATGCAGAGTTGTGTTGGATTGCAAGTAACTGTTTTGGTGGCTGTGCTGCTACATATTGTAGTTGTCAATCACAATGCCTGGCCTTGCCTTCTTGGTTGCCGTAGGCTTCCAGGTTTCCATAATAGGCTTCATGACTGACTATGGCATCTAAAGGGTTAATTAGCCGCAAGCGGAGCAAGCTTCAGTCATGGTCATGGTTCCATTTGCCGATCTTGGGGGCTTTGCTTGAGAGCTGGCACAATCTTCATGATATACCCATATGTCAACTTGTGGGAACTCCTTTCTGACCATGACATATTGGCACATCAAAAGTCGGTAAGGGATTAAAAAGCTGAGATAACATTTTGTGCTGTGATTTCATGGTACCTTATTTGTCAAGTTTAACTTTGCTACATACAACTGTAGACAACATTAGGCAGGTGGTTTTATTGGTGTGGCTGATCAATCAAAATTGTGATATACAGTATCTCACAAAAGTGAGTACACCCCTTACATTTTTGTAAATATTGCAATATATCTTTTCATGGGACAACACTGAACGATTAATGACACTTTTGATACAGTATGTAAAAAATCAGTGTACAGCAAAGTATAAACAGTGAAAATTTGGTGTGACCTCAAAATACACTCAACACACAGGTACATCAATTGTCTAAAGCTCAGGCAACAAAAGATGAGTATCGACCCTAAGTGAAAATCGGAAAACAAAATTGTAGCCCAAAGTTTCACTATTTTTGTTGGTATCCACCTGCCAGCTTCAGAGGAGGAGCAGTGGGCCCTGCTGCCAGGGAGCGGCGGGGAGCGGTGCTCGGGGGCGGAGCGAGGCCTTCCCTATTTGTCAGCATGCGCCCCTAGATGGGCAGAACACCTCCCAACTAGATGACAAACCCTAATACTACTTAAGTGCAAGCGCATCAGGGATAACAGAGTCAGACAGTTTAGGTTCGGGTAACATAGACGACAAAGCCACAAAATCTAAACCAAAAGAAAAACCAGGAGCAAGCAAAAGTCAAACACAGGAGCTCACGCTACAAAAATCAAATCAAACACGAGCAAAGACAGGCCGAGGTCAAGAAACCTAACAAACAAAAAAAACAGGAGATAGCAAAGAAAAACCTTTCTCAGGCAACAACAGACAAGGAGATGATTTAAATGAGCGATCGGACCCAGCCCCGGGCCCATGGTGCGGCCCCTGGCCCCCTATTAACCACATCCCACCCTCTGACCTTTTTAACCCAACCACTCCAATTCAACACCCTGGCTTCTCCCTGGTGTGTCACTGGCAAGAGGGTTTAAACCCCTGCACGCATTGCGCTCCACGCTGAAAGTTCACCCGTCAGTACCCCCCCTTTTGGGAGAGGCCGCGGGCCCCTTTCCCCTGGTTTGGGTTTTCCGGATGAGAGTCGTGAAATTCTCTGACCACGATTGGGCGTGGAAATCGGGCCAAACCCACACCCCTCCCCCGGACCATACCCCCTTCCAGTGGACAACGTACTGTAGGACCTCTGCACTCTACGGGATCAGGATACAGGCACTTTGTACTTTTAACCACCCTCAATGCAACAGGAAGGGGGTTTTAAAGGCAAATTAGAAAGGGTAAGTACCCTTTTTTTAACAGAAACTGGAAAGACTTTAAACGGGACAAAAAGGTAAAATTTTAGTGGTTGCCAGGGTTTACCACTTCTTGCACTAAAAGGCCCAAAAAAACGTGAAGCAATTTACCAAAAGAACCTTAGGTGGAGATTTCAGGTGGACAACAAAAAAATTATTCCGCAGAAAAACCCCAACAAAGACCCCCCTTGCATTTTTCTTTTTTGATGTTCGGGGCGTTGACCAAGTTCTTCGGGACTTGGGCCCAACTGTGCACAATTTTTAACGATAACATCCACCCCATTTGACAAAGTGTGCTGGATAAAGATGCATGTCTGGGGTAAAAACCAAATTCAGAAAAAGGGAGAGACCCCAACAAATATCCTGATTATTGATTCGAATTCCCAAAAGGGTAAGTATTTTAACCCAATCCCCTGCTGATCAGAACAAAACAACAAAGCTTTTGTGAAAAGTTTGGGTTTTCATCCTTCCGCTGTCCGTTATCTCGGGGTGAAAGGGCCCATAAAAAGGATAGGGGGGATACCCAAGCCTTATAGACAGATTCCAAAAGGGGAAACAAATTGGACCCTCTGTCAGAAACAATTTTTCTGGGGGTAACCCATGCAGTTCACATGTATTTAAATGAAAAGCTCAGCAAGTTTCTTGGACACGGCAACCCCCTTATGGAACCAAATTACACATCCCAAAAAGATCCACAACCACCCAAAAACCGCTACCCTCGGATTTAGGAAGATCGTCATAAAGTCCAAGGAAATATTGGTCCCGGGGCTCAGGGGATGGGAGGGGACAAAGTTCTCCAGGGGATGAAAATTTTTTGGGGGAAACCCTTGCCTTTCAAACCCTTTCACATGCTGCCACATAGGGCCCCCACATCACATACAATAAAAACCACCATGTTGCAGAGATAAGCCTCTTTGTTTCCACCACTCCGGGGTGTCCAATAATACAAACATTAATTCTTTTTTTAGTCACCGAAGCGAGTGGGGACAAAACTCTAGAACAGGACAATTACAGGTCTCATATCCTGGTGCGTCTTAATCTCTGGGCTATATCGGGGGACATGGCTGAACAATCGTCTCCTTGGTAAAAGGGTACCGGGGCCTCCCCCAGGTGATTCTGGCACAAAAACTTTAGATAAACCGTCCGCTTTAGCATTTTTTTTGATCCCGGGGCGTAGGGGACGACAAAGTTAAAGTGAGTTAAAAAACAATGCCCAACTGCCTGCCCCTTTTTGCATTCTCTAAAAAGGTAAGGTTCTTTTGACATTGGGCTGCGACTTTTTTGTTTGGGCCCCCTGAAAGGGGACCATTCCTCGAACCCACTTTAGCCAACAATTCTGTTTTCCCAAGTCAATTTTCCCCTCACAGAGGAAATTTTACGGGAAAAAAGGGACAGGCCAGAGATTAGTCAAAGCAGCTGACCTCTTAAAGGACTTCCCCCGCCCAACCCAGAACATCACTTCAAAACAAAGGGTTTGGTTATGGGGCGGGGGTTAACCCAAAACTGAGCTGCGACAAAAAACTGTTTTTAAACCTTTTGAAAGCCTCCAAGGCCTCTGGTTTTTCCCTTTTTCTGAATTAACCCCCTTATTATCATATCAGTACCAGAATTTCGGGGGTAATTTTTGATAATAATTACAAAGCCAGAACCGCTGTAAAAAGGCTTTGTGGGAAAAGGACGAACCAAATCGAGAATTGCTGAACCCCCCGGGATCCATACGAAACGAGTTAGGTTTCAGAAATACCCCCGGAAAGGTACCGCCTTTAACCCCAAAAACCCCCTTTTCTCAAGTTTCCCAAACTATTAACCTTAAAATTTTCCCAAAACTTGCCCGCAAAATTTTTAAACGTGTAAAACCCCCCAGGTCCAAAGAGTAATTAAAATGCACCCAAAATAAAAACCATAACAAACGACCAATAAGTTCTTAACATAAAAATTTACCGGGGTTTCTAGAAGACCACGGGAGCATTACAAAACCCCCAAAAGGCATAAGGGAGATTTTTCAAAATGGCTCTCCGGGTTTTTAAATGTGGTCTTCCACCATCCCCTTTTTTAAATACAAAAAAAGGGGAAAAAAGCCCCTTTTAATTCTAATTAAGAGAAACCATTTCCCCCCCTGGTTTTAAAACGGGTCACAATAAAAGGGGTAAGGGGTATTTTTTCTTAAACAGTTATTTTTTTGAGCCCCCCGATAATCAATGAATGGGCCGGAGACCTCTATTTTTTTTCTTAACAAAGAAAACCCCCTTGCCCCCAGGGTTTTACACCGGGGAAGGGCCCGGATTTTACCCTTCAGAAGACCTCTGCAATGTATTGCTTCAAAAGGTTTTCCTCGGGGACCCGAAAAAAGTTATAAAACCTTTGCCTTTGGGAAATCCCCCCCCGGGCAACATTCGATAGAAACAGTCATAGGATCTAGGGCAGGGGACCCCTCCAGACGGGGTTTTAAAAAACACCTCAGCAAAATCACAAAAAAAGGGGCAGGAATCTGCTCTATTTCCGCTTTAAACCCAAAAACAATAGGAATACATTTTGCAAAAAAACTGCTTTTTCCCCACCTAATTTTTAAAATTCTCCAGAATTCCAATCAATAACAGGATTGTGTTTCTGAAGCCGGGGCAACCCCAAAACAACATCAGGGGGAAAGCCCCCCCAAATTATGAACAAAAAAAACCCCTTTTTCCTTGGGTTTATAACCGACTAACACCCGAGTTCGGGGGTGCAATACTGAATTTTTCCCTTAAACCAGGGGGGTAAAAAAATAGCCACAACGCGGGGGGGCCCCCGATAGAGGCCTAAAAGGGAAGGCCCAATTTTTTGGGAAATTGGAAGTGTCCCGAAATTGAAAGCTGAACCAGAATCCACAAGACCACAAAAACCCAAAACAAAACCTGGAACAAAACAAATTTTTCACTGGAATCAAAAACTTTTTTTCAAGATTTCCCCCCTGAGTCACCTAGGCGCTGGAGTTTTTCTGGGCGGGCTTCTTTTTTTTGGACACTCACGGATCGATGGCCCCTTTTTCCGTCACAGTAAACATTGCCCCGGGGGGCGATATAGGTCCGGCGGGCCCCAGGGGTCACCCGGCCCGAAGAGGCCCCCACCCGCATAAAGGTTTCCCCAGGGGGTACCCCCCCACACTAGCAGGTTCCCGGGGGGGTAGGGAAATGAGGGAGTGTACTAAAGCGGGGCAACGGGGAAAAAGGGGCCCGTTCCCCACATCTCCCCTAAACCGTCTTTCCAGCCGAAATGCCCCAAACGATAGCGTCATTTAAAGGGCCCCGGGGTAGGGTAAGCCACCAAAAGATCTTTAACATGGTTTTTCCCCCCCCCCCCCCAGTCCCCACCCGGAAAAGGTACCTAAAAGGGGTGGGTCTTTTCCCCACCGACCGGGAAACCCCCAGCGCAAAAAATTTAGAGGCAACTCCCCCCTGCAGTCCTCTTACCCTCCTTAAGGTAGTGAGCTGACTCGGAAACCCCCGCCCCCCCTAAACAAGGTCATCCGGGAAGAGAATCCCAAAAAGACAAAGAATCTACACTGAAGATAATTCAGTGTGAATCAGGGGGTAGTGGGGAATGCCCATTTCCCGGGTGGGTCCCTTGGAAAGGGACATGACAATTTCCCCCTTTCTGGGTTCCCATTACCTGAATTTCGAGGGCGGAGTCGAAAATACAAGGGGACCATCCTTCCTTAAAGGGAAAAAAAGGCCCTCCTGTCACTTTTAAAACCTAATGTTTTACTGAATAGGGGGCTCCACCAAAAATGGAAAGCGATCCCCGGGGGACACAAAACCCCCCGGGGGGTCTTTCCCGCGCGTACCCCCCCGTTTCCAGATTCTTGGAAAACCCGTATGGCCTGAGAAAATGTCACTCAGAGGAGGTTCAATGTGGGCCCCGAAATGCCACTCTGCCCACTGTCCCCGGGCCCAAATTGGTGTGCTGCCCTAATGGGGAAAACCCCCCAACCTGGATGAAAAAACCCTACCGGGTATTTTTTTTTAAAAGGGGGCCGTTCAGGGGGTAACGGGGTCAGGGCAGTCCGGGTTTGGTTTAAAAGTAAAAATAAAAACAAAGCCCCGAATCTGGGAAAACCCAAAAAAATAATCAGGAGCAAGCAAAAAAAAAGGGCAAACACAGGAGGTCACGTGGTACAGAATCAAAGGGCAAAACGGGTCAAAAAGACAGCCAAGGGGCAGGGAAACTTGGGGTCCCCCTAAAAAAACACAGGTTTAAAAGGGAGATACAAAAGGAAAACCTTCTCAGGGAACAACAAACAGGAGTGAGCAGGGTTTTTAAAAGAGGGGCCCCACAGATGAACAAAAAAAAAGGTATGGGGGCATGCTTGGCCTCAAGCCTTTTTCCCATTTTTTTAAAGGCAATGGCATCTTTAGGGTGGTTAGGGTCGTTAATTTATGTGGAAATTTTGCCATGGGCCCATTTTTCGAAGGAACGGACATCTCTGCTCTAGTAGCCAATACATGTTTACATACAGGGTTCTCTAATTTAAAGTAGCTCCCCACAGCCAACAGCACTCATGCAGCCCCAAAACCCGATGTCCCACCACCATGCTTAACTGAGGCCAAAAACACTTGTCTTTGTACTCCCCCACCTGGTTGTCGCAACACACCTTGACACCCCTCTGAACCAAAACGTTTATCTTGGTCTCATCAACCAAGGGGTTTGGGCCCCTAATCAATGGCTATTCTGCATTCTCAACAAAATGTTTTGGGCTTTCTTTTTCATCACCTTTTGGAAAGGGTTCCTTCTGGGATGACCCATGTAACCAAAATTTTACACAGTGTGTGATGAAAGGGCTGAAACCCCTGAAAGGCTGACCCCCCCCTCTTTAACCTCTCACAATGGCTGGCAGCACTCATATGTCTTGTTTGGAAAGGCAATCTCTGGATATGACGCGGAGCAGTGCACTTTACTTCTTTTGTCGACCATGGCAAGACCTGTTCTGAGTGGAACCTGTTTTATTCAACCAGTGTATGGTGGTGCAGCTCAGTTTCAAGGTGCTGTCAGTCTTCTTATAACCTAGGTCATCTTTATGTAGAGCAACAATTCTTTTTTTAAGCTCCTTAGACAATTCTTTGCCACGAGGCGCCATGCTGAACTTCAATGACCCGTATGAGAAAGGGTGAGAGCGAAAACACCAAATTTAACACAACTTCTCCCCATTCACACCTGATGCCTTGTAACACTAACAAGTCACATGACACCATGAAGAAAAAATGCAAAATTTGTCAATTTTCACTTTGGGGTGTACTCACTTCTGTTGCCAGTGATTTAGACATTGATAATTGTTTGATTTTATTGAATGGCAACCAAATTTACACTGTTTTAAAAAGCTGTGCACTGACTACTTAACATTTTTCAAAGTGTTATATCTTCAAGTTCTCCCATTTAAAAAAATCAAAAAAAAAGTAATTTTTCCCTTTTTTAAAAACCAAAACAAAATTTATCACAAAACCTGAAACCACACCCCCAAATTTTTACAAATACAAAAAAAACTTAACAAAAAAGGTACCCCCGTCCCGGCCCCCCGCTCCCCCTCGGGCGCCGGCGCAGTTCTGCCCCCCCCCCGGAAAGGGGCCCCCCTGCCCGGGTCTCGGCGGCGGGCACTCGCCCCCCGCGCGCCTTTACTTACCTAGCCGGCTCCTTCTCCCTGCAGCTCCTGCTGTCCCCCGCCGTCCCCCGGCCAAGGCGCGCCGGGGGCCCCCCTGTGAATTTAAAAAGGGGGAGTGGCCGGTAATTGGGGAATTGCCCGGGGACTGCCCCTATTTCACCGGGGGCCCTTTCCGCCCCCTCCTTGCCGGATCTTTTGTGCCTTTTCCCAATAGAAAGCTTCCCCTTTTTTCTCGCCTGATCTACCGTTACCGACCCTGCTTCCGTCTACGACCACGAACCGGCCCCCCTGCCCTGACCTCCTGCCGTCCCCGACCCGAACCATAGCTGCCTGCCCTGACCCCCCTGCCTGACCCCAACGACCTGCCTGACGATTTTGCACCACGCTATACTTTGCTGCCCCCCGCAAGCAATTTACGTCAGGTTTGACGACCTGGTAGACATCCCGCCGAGCAAAGTCCATCCCGCATTGCGGCGCTCTGGTGAATACCGGGACCTACTTAGATTCCGTCCTGGCGTGCTTTACCCCATCGCTTGCGGTGGTCATTTGATCCACTTCCAGTGTCCGGAACCGTTACAGTAAGATCCGCCCCATGGATCCCGCCAAGACAAAAAAACCGCTGCCCAGAGTTGGCGGATCTTATCTCTCAGCTTGGTGTCCCACAGTCTCAGCAAATGCCCCCAGCAGGACAACAGCTGGAACAGTTGACCCGCCATGGAGCAGCAGCTCGACACACGCCCAGCAGCAACCACAACCTCCTCTCGTGGCCGCTCCCTCTCCGGCGGCCTCCACAGTCTCCGTTGGGACCAAGCTCCGATTGTTCGCTGCCTGCCAAAATTTGTACGGTGGATCCCAAGGCTCTGCAGGGGTTTCCCTCCTCACCCGGCTTTGCACACCATGCAAACTCGAGATGAGGGGACCAATTCTTGTCGAACGTTCCAAGGTGGCGTTTGTGGTCAGCCTGTTGTCCGGAAGGCCCTGGCCTGGGCTAACGCCCTCATATGTGACAGGAGCGATCCTGTGACTGGCGGATCTTGCATCCCTTCTCGCTGAATACCGCAGTGTATATTTCGAGGAACCATCACCTAGCCTCTTCCGCAGAACGTCACTCTTGAACCACCCAGGGGGCGAAAATTTCAGGATTCGGAGAGTACGCATTCAGTTACGCACCCCAGGCATCAGAGCTTTCCTGGAACTATGCTTGGCCCTGCGCTCCACCTTTAAGAAATCCTTTCCAGCAGCATTCAAAATTGACGCCTATGCCGCAAGAAGAGTTTGCCTTCCTCAACTGAGCGAGTTAATCCACCTGCTACCCGCATTGACTGTGCGGCTTCACATGAGAGGCAAGAAGATCTCCGCCAAGATCGCGCCTGGCTCGACCCCCTCTCGATATGCTGCCCACGCCTGGCTTCCGGGTTCCAGAGACCTCCTCTGCCGCTTCGCTACCATCTTGAGGCAGGAACCCATTCAGGTGGATCAAGACCACAATTCCGAGTCAGAATTAATCTCCCGTCGGGCGCAACAAGAAAGCTATTTCTGTACTGGCGCCAGATCCAGATCATTTTCGGAGGAGCTTTCCGCATTCGCCCCCACGTCCGGTAAAAACCCTCTGCCCCACCTAGGTCTATGGTATAGAGGCGATCCCAAGGTGATAACACATTTCCACTCCACGCCCTGAACTATGCCGTTGAGAGATCAGTACTGACCGGGTCTTAGTATTCCATGCTCCATCTTTTCTGGACTCCGTTACCGTCCGTTTAACCGTTTATACAAATACGCCGCCCATTTTAACCCGTTTTACCAGCATCTGTGGTAGTCTGGAGAAGTCCGATGGTGAGATCCTCCGTCAACAGGGGAGCTGCTTGGCGACGCCATCCGTACATGACCAACCGTTGACCCTCCACGTGGGCCGTCCTGCTAAGGAGAATTTCATCCCTCTACGTACCTGGCCACTTCAGCCCTCTGCGATCCTGTTGGGGCCTCCCTGCGCAGCGCCATGTTGCCCTCACGCTTAATTGTATGACCGGCCTAGGGTTCTGCTCTTGGGGGGGAAAAAAAAACCTAACAGCTGGAACTCTTGTCATGGTGGTGCACCTCGCCCGTGCGCTCCGTTCCTCCAAACCGGTCCTCCAGGCCTCTTCAGAATGCCTACGGTAAGTAACCATGATTAATGTGCGGTGGGAATGGGGGGTGCACTGACTGTCTTCTCCGGAGAAGCATGCCTGAGGTCCTCCGCCTCATCGCCCCTAATGACTGCCCAATCGATCTACAGCCGGGAGCCAGTCCTCCTAGGGGCAGTTTTATACCCACTTCCTCGTGTAACCTCAGAGACCCCCAAGGCCATGTCGACCTATATTCCGAGAACCTGCAGAAGGGTCTTTATAGCGCAGAGTCCTCCTGCCCCTGCGGGCAGGATTTATTTCTTCGTGCAGAAAAAAGATGGTTCTTTATACGGCCGTGTATCGGCTATCGGTGTCTTAACAAGATCACCGGTGAAAAACCCCGCTATCGCCTTTCCGCTGATACCAGTAAAACTGTTCGAACCGTCTTCGCTTGCAAGAATTAACACCAAAAACGACCTTCTAGGGGCTACAACCTCATCCTCATTCGAGAAGGGTATGAAGATAAGACGGCTTTTAACACACGGGATAGTACACTTGAATACTTGCATGCCCTTCCGTTTGTGCAACGCCCCAGCAGTCTTCACATTTAATTTTTTGAACGATAATTCTTCCGGGATCTCCTTTACACGTGTGTCTGGTCTACCCTATACGACCATACTGGTGTTCACTGCGGATGTGGGAACCTCAACGCTCTCCATGTCCTCCTGGTATTGGAGCGGTTACGTGCCAACCACCTCAACTCTAATTTGGAAAATTTCCTTACCACCCTATACCCGCCTCCCGTTTCCTTGGTTATTTACGTCATCCACGGACCGCGTTTTACAGATGGATCCTGCCAAGCTTGTCGCTTGCTTGCAGTGGCCCCGGCCAGGTGGGCCTACGAGCTATACAGCGTCTTCCATAGGCATCTCGAACTATTAACCGTCAGTTATCCTGCATTGATTCTAACCTTGGTGCACCTATCATTGCACATACCAAGAATGAACTCCAATCCTATGCAGTGGCCGCCAGAGCCGAAAAAGGCGATTGCTCAACTTAAGGTCAGCCTTCTCCCCCTCTGCGCCATGTCCTGGACCAGACCGTATTCCGAGAAACCCTTCTTTCTAGGATGTGGACGGGCTCCTCGGGTCCTGGCTGGCTCAATTCTTATGCATAAGGAAACTAAAGGCAAGATGGTCACCTGTGGCTATTCTTCTCCAAGAACGTTCTCCCCTGGCGGATAGAAATTACAAACATCGGAGACCCCGAGATTGCTTGGCTATCAATTGCTCTAGAGGAGTGGGCGTTATCTCCTGGAGGTTGCACACAACCCCATCACCATTTTTCTACTCCCGACCACGAAAATCCTTCAATAAACCTTCAATCGGCCCAACCTCCTCAACCCACGTCAAGCCAGGTGTCCCCTGTTCTTCTCGCGCATCCAATTTCCAGATACTTTTCGGCCAGCAGAGAAGAACATCCGGGCCGATGCCTCTCTCCCGTCCCGTGTCTCCTATTTGTTGGGTGAGGAGGGCAAGCCCCAGCATATAATTTCCCCTGAACGCCTTATCTCTGTGGACTCCTTTATATCTGCGTAAGTTCCTCCCAGGGAAAACCTATGTCCGTCCTGCGCTTCCCCGCCGTGAGAATTTGAAATGGGGACACTGATCTCTTGTGGCTGGTCACAGGAGCACATGCAAATCCATCCACCTAATCTCTCGTTTCTTCTACAGGTGTCCAGAGCAGTCAAGGGACATCAAGGATTTCGTGAATTCTTGCGTTACAATTGCTCGTAAACATGACAACCTCGACACAGACCCCGGGTTTGCTCCAGCCGCTGCCCATGCAGGCCCTATGGCCCCGTTGGAACTCAAGTGCAATGGTGATTACGTCAGGATCTGCCTCCCTCTTCGGGCAACACGTGTCTATCTTTGTGGTCTCGACCGTATTTTTGCGAATGGCGCACTTCTCCCGTTGCCAGGGCTTAACCTCGGGTGTGGCCAGGGCTACCCTCAGCCCTCCCAATTTGGCAACCAATTCTTTCTTTCCACATCTGTCCGCCTACACTGGGCTTCCGCAGCTAACATTGTCTCTGATCGGTGTAGTCCAAATTTGATGTCGAGGTTCTGGCTGGGCCCTCTGCCTCTCGGTTTGCAGGTAGAACCTCGATTTCTCTACCGCTACACCCGCAGACGAACGTCGCCAAGAGGATAGTGATCAATCATGATTCTGGGAGGCTATTTACGACATTATGTCCTCGTCTCGTGACATGGATGACATGGGCCAGCTTGCTTCTTTGCTGAGTTTTCCTATAACTCCCTTGAGTCGAAACCACTGGTAACTCCCCATTATTATCGACAATGCCAGCATCCCCCGCCCACACATTACCATTTTCTTCCATCAATCAGAAGTTGCCGGCACGGACACCTTGCCCAAGATATGGTGATCTATTTGAACAGACTCTCCTGACTCTGCAGCCATGACATCCCATCCGCACGTATGAAGGTCCAAGCTGACAAGAATAGAAGACCCTCCCCAGGTGTTTTCGTGCCTGGCGACAAAGTCTTGCTATCTGCCAATATATCCGCTGAAGATCCCCATCGAACATAATGGGGCCCCCCTGTACGTAGACCATTTGCGGTACACGCCCCGCATCAAACCCGGCTGCCTACAAACTCCGTCTCCCACGCCACAATTGCTGTATTCCCAACTCTTTCCAGTGGGTCTCCTTGTTGAAGCCTGGTGTCCAGAACCGTTTTTTTTCCCCAGAGGATCAAGCCTCCATCTTCTGAAGCGGAGGCCTCCAACATCTCGCGGTCAAATGAGAACCTAGACATTAAGTACCATCAAGGGAATGCTGTATTGTCCTGAATCGACCTGGAGGATTTTGGGTCCAGAGGAGAGATCGTTGGACGCGGAGGACAACAATCTTGGACCGGGAACTGCTTGCAGAGATTTCTCCAGGCCAGGAAGAGGGGAGGGCTAAGGGGTGGGGTGACTGTTGCGTCCGCCCCGCGATCCCCCCCTTCGGGCCGCCGGCGCATTCTGTCCCCCGTCCCCCGGAACGGGTCCCCCGCAGCCGGCCGCTTGTCTCGGCGGCGGGTGCACTCGCCCCCGGCGCGCCTTCACTTACCTAGCCGCTCTCCTGTCTCCCTGCATGACTCCTGCTGTCCGGCGCGCGCGATCCCCGTGCTCTAAGGGCGCGCTCCGCGCTCGTCTCGTGAGATATAAAGGGCAGTGCGCCGGTAATTGGTAATTGCCGGGCACTGCACTATTCACCTGGGCGTCTTCCGCCCTGCTCCTTGCCGGATCTTTAGTGCCTTTCCTAATGAGTAAAGCGTTCCTTTGGTCTCGTCCTGATCTACCGTGTACCGTAACCCTTGCTTCCGTCTACTGACCACGTATCACTGGCCGCCTGCCCTGACCTCCTGGCCTGTCCTCCGACCTCGAACCATTAGCTGCCTGCCCTGACCACCTGATGACCCCGACAACGATCCTGCCTTACATTTTGCACCACGCAATACTTCACTTGCCACCGCAAGCACAAGGTCACGTCAGGTGTGACGACCTGGTAGACTCCCTCCGCAGCAAGTCCAACCCGCTGTTGCGGCGGGCTTCTGTGAATACCGGACCTACTTAGATTCCTTCCCTGGCGTGGCTTACAACAATCGTCTTTTCGGTGAGTCCAGAGGATCCACTTCGATGTCCGGAACCGATACAGTACCATGAAATCACGCACAAAATGTTATCACAGCTTTTACAACCCATACCGACATTTGACGTACCAATATGTCATGGACATGAAGGGTCTCCACAAGTTTGACATATGGGTAATGACATGAAGATTGTGCAGGCTCACAATGCATAGTCTGGGGTGCCCAATATTTGCACATGGAAACTAGCTTTTTCTTACAGCTGCTTGAATGCTCTATTTGGCCCACTGACCTAACTTTCTGACTACTTTACATTGTATCAAAGTGTCATACCTTCATTGTTGTGCCATGAAAAGATATAATACAATGTTTACAAAAAATGTGTTTTTGTTTTTTTTTACCTACAAATGGTTGTCTCTAGCTCAGTTCAACTATTTCCCAAGTTATAGGAATCCAAAAAGGTGAGATTTGGTGTGATATTTGCAGACTCTCTGACTTAAAGGGTATTTTAGCTTTCCGTCATTCTATTAACCAAACAATAGCTCCCTTGTGGAATTCATATGGATTTTGTTTACCCTGCAGAGAACCACTAATTTGTTAGTTAGAAACAAAATTTCACTGGTGACCACACTGTGTCTCCGTTACAGTTCCACAGTGACAGTTAAACCAACTGTCAGTGGTTAAAAGCTTTCATACAATTCATTATATATTAGATAAAAAAAAGATTAATTTACCCATGGCAAAATTAGATTTGTTTGAAATATTAATATGTTTTCAGCAAAAAAAATGTCTTCGTATAATGAAGTTTTACATGTTTCTGATTTGCTTTTTGAATTGTTTTCACAATCACTGCTTGCTGTCATTCACTAGGAGCCTTCATAACTTACTGTCAGAAAATAAAATCTATCCTGATCATTTGACTATCAACAAAATATAGTGGCAGAAATGGGAATAATAATGCCACATTTATAGAGAGGATCATATAAAGCAGCTATAATACTTTTGTACATTACAATGCCCCCATGCTGGACTCAGTTGTGTATGAAGTGCTTAAAGCTGAGATGCTTACCAGTGTAACAGTGGGTACAAGCTTCATTTTTAATCTGAACCCCATCAATAAGTATATTAATTGTTCATTCAGCATGTTTGGATTTGGCTTTCTTTGTAAGACTGTGAAATGTTATATATGCTTAAGGCAAAAAGAGTGAAACTGGCACTGAGAAACACAATTCCTGTGGAGCTTTACTAATGGCTTGTAGAGAATTTCATCTATGGGGTATCATTTATTTCTGATAAAAGTGGCATTGTCTGGGGAGAAGCAAATGTAATGTAGGAGCTGCCCTGAGTATTTTCACATGGCCTGATAGACAGCATTGCTGGATGCAATAAGTCTACTGTTAGCGTGAAACATTGATTTATGTTCTCTACCTAGAGACCATCACAAAGCTAATATGATGAAGGACTAACTCTAAGGTCACTCGTAACACCCCAAAGACCATGAAGATCCTAGATATTGCATTTAAAGATGCTATCAGTTATTAAGGTACAAAGTTATCTTGTGGGAGAAAAAACAATGAAAGAGTCAGATTTTATTTTATTGTCTGTTCATCTTGCCTACAGATGGACAACTTTGTACACGACAGCCATTTCTTAAATCTATCAGAGGTGTCAGAGTGTTATATGACACATAGTTCAACATTACCTGAAGTGCTGAAGATAGATCACTCCCAACCTCAGGACTGACTCTATTTCTTAAACCTTTTGTCTCAACCCATAAAAAGGATCCAAGAAGACATTTTGTAATGTTTTACTAACATTTCCTTAAAGACTGATGGTAGGGGTTCAAGCCAATTATCTCTCTCCATATAGAGTCTTACCAAACATCACTCTCCTTCGATGTATCCTTAAGGAAAGCTACAGTTACAATTCATCATAAGAAAAATGTTTTCGTGTACCAAATGTAACATCTATTGTGTTCTGTGAAAGAATAATACAATTCAATGTTTAGATATAAGTTAGAAAAGTGGTGTACCACTTTAGCCATCAATTAAGATAACACTTTTGTTGGCTTTTGCAATAGCTCATTTGTCATTAGGTTTGTCTTACCTTTTTAGGTTATTGGTGTAGCGTGGGTGGCCCACACTACCAAATAAATGTGTATATGTATATGTATGTGGGGCACTCAAACTAACACTACAAAGAAAAGCTTACAAACCTAAACATGACAAATATATGTGATATAATATATGCACTACTATTATTGTGTAATTGTATACTGAAAGTTTTATATGTACAGTAGGGAAAATCAGTATTTGATACACCAACGAGTTTGCAAGTTTTCCCACCTACAAATAATGGAGAGATCTGTAATTTTTATTGTAGGTACACTTCAACTGTGAGAGACAGTATAGAAAAAAATCCGGACAATCATATTGTATGATTTTTAAATAACTAATTTGCAATTTATTGCATGAAATAAGTATTTGATCTCCTACCAACCAGCAAGAATTATGGCTCTTATAGGCCTGTTACAGCCCTCCTACTCTGCACTCTTTACCTGTATTAACCCCTTAACGACTGGTGCAGGTCGTTTGTCCGCAGCGACATCTTTTGACATCGCTGCATCCACTCTCCGGCGCTTAACCCTTTGATTACCGCAGTTCGTAACTGCAGCGTAATCAAAGGGCTTCTCCCTGCTCTGCCGGGTTATTGGGACTGTCGGTGACCCAACAGAGCCCAGGGAATGGCTGCACAGTCAGCACAAGGAATCTAGAGTAGCCCCAGGGCTGTCTGTGTAAGAAGCCAAACTGTGTGCTGTCCTGATTGCTGCCTGTGTCAAACTGACACAGATTATAATATATTAGCATACATGAATATGCCAATACATTATTACGTGTAAAAAACGTAAAACAGTTATCCCTTCATGGGATTTAAAAAACAAAGTAAAAAAAAACATAAACAAGTGTATAAATAAAATAAATAATAAAATAAAAATAAATATTTAATAAAAAAATAATTGTGCATACATTACACACACACACAAAAACCTACACATATTAGGTATCCACACAACCGTAATAACCTGTAGAATTAATCTAACAAGTTATTAAGTGTGAAATGTGAATGGTGTAAAAATAAATAAAAAATTGAAAACAAATTGAAAAAAAAAAATCTGCAATAATTTATGTGAACTTAAACTATTTCTCCCCAAAAGTACAATTTGTCCCGAATAAAATGAGGCCTCATACAACTTTGTCATTGAAAAATAAAAAAGTTATGACTGTTGAAATGCAAGGAGGCAAAAACTAATAAAATGTGCTGGTCATTAAGTACTTTTTAGGCGTTCAGCTTAAGGGGTTAATTGCACCTGTTTGAACTCGCTACCTGTATAAAAGACACTTGTCCATACACTTAACCAATCCCACTCCATCCACTCCACCATGGCCAAGACCAAAAAGCTGTGTAAGGACAACAGGGACAAAACTGCACAAGGTTGGGATGGGCTACAGGACAATAGGCAAGCAGCGTATTGAGAAGACAACAGTTGGCGCAGTTATTAAAAAATGAAAGAAACACAAGATGACTGTTAATCTTCCTCAGTCTGGGGCTTCATGCAAAATCTCACCTCGTGAAGGAAGAATGATTTAGAGAAAGGTCAGGAATCAGCCCAGAACTACACGGGAGGAGCTGGTCAATGACCTGGATAGCTAATTACTGTTAATAACACACTACACTATCATGAATGAAAATTCTGCAGGGTACACAAGGTCCCACTACTCACGCAAGCACATTTCCAGGCCCGTTTAAATTTCACCAATGACCATCTAGATGATCTAGAGGAGGCATGGGAGAAGGTCATGTGATCAAATGAAACCTAAATAGAACTTTTTGGTAACAACTAGTGTTGAGCGATTGCATTGGCTATCAGAACGATATCGATGTTCCGGAAAAGGGGACAATTTTT
>JAODAL010016345.1:0-80953 GCA_025379985.1 Phyllomedusa bahiana
TTTCCTCGCTACCCAACTGCAGGAAGAATACGCCTCCAAAACCCACCTGGAGAGACGGCTTTTTATGGGGCCTGGTAAATCCGGGAACTGGAACGGGGGGAAAGCCCCCACCCATCTGCAGCGTTCTGGAAAAGTCAGCCCATATTAGCTGGGCATCAGTCGTACTATTTATAGGGTCGCAACCTAGTTTGTGACCAACCACCTGCTTCCCCCACCAAGCCACCCCCTCGTTGGCACATTTTAGGGGTCCCCCTGACTACGCCACCTAGTGGCACACCTGCGCCACCTAGTAACTCTCACTAAATATATTATATATAATATTTATATATATATATATTTATATATAAAAACCCACAATTTTGACTTTTAGAATTCTTTCTTCTGTACGGTGTTCAATGTATTGGGGAACTAATATTAATTTTTTTTTTAAATGCCCAATTTGGGAACTGAAATGACAAAAAAAAAATATATTTAAAATTTTGGTTCCCCATACTTTGGGAACCCCGTAAAAAGAAAAAATTTTTACAAGGCAAAATTGTTTTTTTTTTTTTTTTTGTTTTTTTGTTTTTTAAATATGTCATTAAGAAGTTTATTTAAAGAATTATTTCCCCAACATTGATCATATAAAAGGGTTGTTGAATTAATATTTTTTACATCTTTGGATGGAACCCCATTCCCTTTGGCACCCAATACCAAACTAGGTTTTGAAAACATTTTTTGGGAAAAAATTATTTTAATTTGGGCAACTGCCTTGATAAATGTCCCCGTGTGATGCACGGGGTAGTAAGCTTGGTCTTGGCTTCATGTGGAGTAAACTTGAATTTTAAAAGTACCACGGCTTAACCTTTTTTGCAGACCAAACCCCCCTTCACGCAACTTTATTTCTTTTGGCTGTAGCCCTTTTTAAATTATAATTTTCCCCCCGCTGACCTTCTTTTTGGGTTTTAGGAACACACAGTGTTTAATTTTTGTCTGCAAATTTTTTTTGATTCACCACAAAAATTTGTGGGGATGTGCTGGAAAAACAAATCATTTATAGAGCCCTTTTCCCCCCCAATGAACTCAAACTCTCTTTGATTTTTGCCTATTCTTTTTCTTTTTGACAAATGTAACTCCCTTTTTATGGCTCCCTCCGTAAATCCCCCCTCTCAATCTGTCCTGAAGCAGCCCAGGCTTGTTTTCTTTCCAGCCGCTATACTGGCCTCTACCCGGGTTTTAACTGGTTGCCCATTTGTATTTAAAAAACCAATAAAAATCCACTCACCCATAAAGCTTCCCCCTGCGGTCCCCCCTACATTCCTCCCCCATCTTTGTCTACCACCCTACCCATCTCTCCCCCCCTTTTGATTTTTCAGATTTTCATTCCTAAAATCAAACCTCCCATGCCCGTTCTCAAGACTTTACACTTTGGCAACCCCTTCTCTGGAACATGCTACCCCGGGCGTCAGCACATTCAAACCCCTTTTATTTTTAAGAGGGGGTGAGAATACACTTTTCACTCTGGGGCCCACCAGAATTTCCCAAAAGGCTAAACCCCCCCCCCCCCCCCCCCCCTACCCCCCCCGGCACTCAATTTCCCGGGGAAATTTTAAATTAAAAATAGAGTACTGTCGGGTGGCATTCCATCTGGGGTTCTACATTAAACAACCCATAATTTTCACAGGCTGGACCTTGTAAAAACTGCATTCTTTTCCCCTTCCTTCCCCCAACACCCAATAGACTGTAAACCTGCGAGCAGGGCCCTACCCTTGTGTCTCAACTTAAAGTAGCTTTTTATTGTGCAAAGTAAGTTTTTTGTCTGTACCTACACCCCAAATTGTAAAATGCGCTGAATATGTTGGGCTATTTAAATAAAAAAATTATTATTATTATTTTTTTTTTTTATTTTTTTAATAATGACACCCCGCTATGGGAGAGCGTACGGGGGGGTTTGGAATTTATTTCAGCAAAAAAACCCGTGGTCCCCCTGCAGTTGGTCATAGTTAATTCTCTAGTACCAGACTTTATTGATATCTATCAGCAATTATGGATTAGACAGGTCCAAGCTATCACTGTGCAGGCAATTCACTTTCCCTTATAGTTAAATAGCGGGTATTATCTTTATTAGGGACGTCTCATGAATGCCTTTTTTACACTGAGGAGACTGATATTGCGATTGCTATTGAGCATATAAGGGGTTGCCAACTCTTTTTCCCCCTTTATTTTGTTGACGGGTATTTTGCCTGTTTATCTTCCATGCAAGAGTTAGTCAGATACTCAGATATGTGACTAAGAGTCCCTTTTCAATGATTTTTAATGTAGTTCATGTAGACTTTTGTATTCCTTTTTTATAGTAATGATCATTAAAAGTTGTGTATTACAAGTATTATTATACTGGAGGAAATGAGTTTAAGCTTACCTATGGTAAAATTGTCCAATGGCACTGCATAGTGGTCGCTCCTCACAACTTACAGGACCTAATAGATTTGCTGCTAATGTCTTGATTCCAGATATTAGAGGACACCTCTGGAGGTCTTATGGAGCCCACACCTGGTGACACAAGAGAGGCCTACAGAATAATAATACAATATTAATTACAGAATATTTCATTTTATGGTTGATGGGTGTGAGGTCTATTTATTCTGCATCCTGTAAATGTATACAGCATGTCCTGTTAGAAGAAGAGAATATCACAGTAGGTGAGTGGTAGTTGTGTGATTTGCAGTGTGTAATTGGGTGAGTGGTTCGGTGAGGTTAGAGTGAATGGTTGTTCTCAAACACCTTATGCACTTTAGACCTTTTTCTTTTATACTCCTATTATCTCAGGTTTCTTATGTGTAATAATCCTTCACCCAAATCCTTCACCCAAATGCAACCAGTCTTAATTCTCAATGCACACTCCAACAATGATTATTCATTTTTCAAAAATGATTACTCGTTAATTTATAAATGGGGTGCGCCCCGAAACATAGCAGAAGTCTATGCACATCGATTTGAGCCAGAGGAGCTACAGATACAAACATCCATTGGGAAAGCATGTATAAGATGGACGACAGAACTTGATATAAGGACACTGCCGGAATGTAAATTAATACAATGGCGTAATAAACAAGTAATCCTTTTTGAAAAATGAATAATGAATGTTGGAGTGTGCATTGAGAATTAAGGATGAAGAGTGAATTGTTGTTCATGTCGGATTTACCAGTGTCAGACAGAATCTGCTTGACCTTCAGATGTTGGCGTCTCTATCATTTCATCTAGTCCGGACTGAGAAATTAAAAATACATGCCTTCCCCATCTCTGTTTATCTCCAGCTTCCATCTCAGTCTTTGTCCAGTGCTTTCATTTTGTATGAATTAGAGCTGCAGTCCCGGAAAAGTGATGGATTTTGTGTGAATCTCAATACTTCAAACAGAGCCTCAGGAGAGCAGCAGCACCTTCCAACTGCAGTTGTTTGTATCATCATCAATCAGCTGAGCTTTTCTGTGAATCCTTATTTATAGACCTTTTCAGGTACAAAACTGAGCACGGTGCGGTTTTTATTTATCTGCTTCTGCATGTTTGTGGCGGGATTAATGTCCACGAAAAGAACCCTTTTTTTTTTGCAAATAAGAACCACTTGTCAGAATATTTGTATCCACAGTAGGCGAGGGGGACATCCAAACACAGCCGGCTGCAGTCTAAGGAAACGTTCCTACTGAAAAAAACTTCTTTTAAATTTGATATTCCCTTTTAAAGGTTGATCCATTTGTAAAAATTTTTTTAGATGTCTTCAGCAATGATCACTCGATATATTTCTATAGCGTTTCCCTGAATGCAATGACCAAAACAGGAAAGACTTTTTGTTATACTGGGCCCTAGTGGGGCATGCATTGAAATAAATGGAGGTTCTTTTTCTGGCCTGTTTATGGAAATTTAAAAGTGAGGGAAAGTTGGCAAGACAGGACTTTGAAAAAAATTGGAGAATATGGATAGTAAACACTTTGAAGAGATTCATGTTAACAAGAGGGGTGTCAAGTGGTGAGAACAGTGTCAGGGCTCAGGGGAGAAAGTTATAATGATCAAAAATTTTAAGCAGTAATGAAAGAAGGAGCTAGAAATGGAGGATCACTGATACTTAAACTGGTCAGGCCGTTCAATACACCCCCCCTTTTTGGTTCTCTCAAGAGGTAGAACTGCGACCTAAAATGCAAGTTGTGCCCTATGCATATCCTGGTTTTTTATTTAGGATTTCAAACTATTATCTATCTTTATCTTCTTCTATTTTCACGCTCACAAAAAATTAGTACACCCCTCACTTTTTTGTAAATATTGTGTCATATCTTTTCTTAGAAAATACTGAAGATTGACAATGTGATAAAATGCAAGTAGTATTACAAAAAACAGCACTCAATAATGTTGAAAGTTTATTTTTCTTGAGAAAATGGTTTTAAAAGTTATATACAATGCAGTGTTTGTCAGGAATTGTTACAGTATTATGATACTTATGTTACATTCTATACAAAATAAGATGGTTTCATAGGGTAATTTGTTTTCCTTTCCTTGACGTTTAGTCGAAGCAGACCCCTTACATAGGGATCGCAAAGGTTGTTAGGAAGAAAAAAAGGAGAAAATTTGAGTAGGGGGGTGGAAAAAATAATTGTGTGAATACATGTACCCGGGATAAGAGGGGGTAGGAGATAGGCTTATATTATATTTTAATTTTCAATCGGAGGTTTTTGGGCAAAAAAAATGTTGACCAGCTGTTTTTTCCGCGTTGGAGAGGGCCGGCTCAAACCCCCTGTGCCTGCAGCATTCCTTTTTCCCAGAGACCCCCGGGGCACTGGAAAACCCCTTTCTAAGGGTAAAAAATCTTTTGAAAATTATTGGTGCTGTGAATTTTTTTATCATATGTTTGGGGTTTTAAGTAGTGTTGAGCGATTACGTTGGTATGAATCGGGCATAGTCGATGTCGGCCACCACGTAAAGGTTTTTCGTGTGAGAGCCCATTATGAGCGGGGTGACCATTTTAAAATCTATGGGGAGCAACAAAACCTTATTCTTAACCCAAACAGGGGTGGGAAGCTGGAAATTAACATCAAAAAAGTCAAAGGTACGTGTACATCTTAGGCAACACCTTAGGTTTTTAAAACACAGAAAAAAAATCACACAAATTCACTATCCCCGTCTTTACAAAAAGCATGCCCTTAAAAAATGCATCACCCAAAATTAAAAAAGGGCCCGAAGGCAGTATGATTTGAACCCTTCTTACTTGAATGGAATTGAATAACCCCGTCCTGGAACGCAGCAGAGCCCAAACCTGCTGACCCCCCGTTTTTAAAAAAGCCAGGGAAAAAGGAGTCTTTTAACCTACCTTTTAGTTTCACTGGACATTGACTATACCTGTCCTGGGCCACAGCATGAGCCCCAAACCCGCATAACCCCGTTTTAAAAAATGTTGGAAAAAGGGTTTTAACCCCCATTTTAGTTGAACTGGACATTGAATATGCCTGTTCTGGACCCAGAATCCCCCAAAAAACCCGCAGATCCATGCTGACGAGCTGATGCGACATTTGGGCCGGGGAGGGAGGACGAGGGAGGTAAGATGCTGGATGCAGGTTCTTTAAAACCACTGAAAAAATTGGGGAGTGTTCGTTATTTAAATTCAAAGGGCCCTGACCCACGATGACAGGCCTGACGGTCCTGAACTGAAAAGATCCGCTGGGATTGTTTTCGCCAGCTGGAAGGAGCACCTTCTCTGTACCTTACCTCCTGCTCCCCCCCTTTGCTTTCCCTTTCCACCGCTTTTGCTCCCTGTTCAAAATATAAAAATTTGAGAAGGTATGGAATAGTTTTGGAAAATCTCTTATTAAAAGCGCAAAACAAAGCTATTCTCAAAACCCTCTAATCAAAAAAAAAATTCGGGATTCAAATTTAACTGAAAGGTGTCTATCAACAATCTGGACTGGGAAAAAAAGTAAAAAAAAACATATGTTATGTTTTCGTATAATACACGATTTTTTGCACCTTTCAATTCCCCTTGGTGATAAGTTTCTGTTTTAAGATTTCGTGGATGCTGCGTCAATGAACAAAGTGGGTCGCAAAAGTCAAAAAAACCTACGTTATGTTTTCGTAAATACAGGAAATTTTTTCATTTAAATTCACCTTGGGAAACTATAGTTTGCTGTTTTAAGTTTTATGGGCTGCGTCAATGAAAAAAGTGGGTCGCAAAATCAAAAAACACTACTGTTTTTTTTTCGTATGATACACTATTTTTGGCAACAAACAACCTTGCTGACTAAAAGATTGTGGATTGAAATTTAACTGAAAGGTGGATTTATCAACCGGGTGGAATGGGTAAAATTGAAAATAAAACCCTATTGAAATGTTTTATGAAATAAATTTTTTGGGAGTTTTCACCTAACAAAGGAGACCTGCATTTTACTGAAATGATGTGTATCCAATATAAGTTCAGGCTGCCCAATACCCAGAATTTTTTTTTTCAATAGCAAACTGTTAATAAAAAAAGATATTCCATACCAATGTCTTTAATAAGTCTTGGTGATAAATTTACTACAGTGTTCTTTATAGATAGAGTTGTCGGTGTTCCGCCCGCGGGCCCCCCCACCACACTCCCCCCAGTGACTTTACCAGCGGCTAGTTGCTGCTTTTAAATTCTTAGCTAACTACTAAAATCTTTAAAATCTTAATCTAACTAATTTGGAAGGAATCACTGCTAAATCAGTAGAGGTTTCTCTGTGCAGAAATAGACTAATTTCGCTGGTGTCTGGGCCACAGGCCAGAACGCAGGTCCTATCCCTATGGACGCTGGAGAGGACAATAAGGGTGCCATGAACAGGAAACGCTGTTCTATGTAATACGAGGTCATTGTGATTTTTCCAGCCAATCGCAACATACACCATTTCCCAGTCATGACGTCCATACCACATCTCACCCTGCTCTATTCTGTAATCTGATTTGCTGGCCGCCAAAATTCAGGAAGAGCGCCGGAAAAAAATCGGCGCGATCATAACTAGATTGGAATGACAGATTTTAACCTTAATTATCGCATGAATCTGAAAACTTTTGATCACCATAAAAACCTTGCTGATTTCAACTTTGTCGATAAAAATCGCTCAACACTAGTTGCAAGTACTCATTCCTACCAGGTGCTGATCATCCTTTAATATACAGTGTAAGTAGTCAATGTGAAGCTTGTATAACAGTGTAAATTTGGTGTGTATTCAAAATAACTCAACACAGCCATCAGTGTCTAAACCCTCTCAACAAGAGTGAGGATACCCCTTGGTAATAAAGGACAAATTATGCCCAATTTGCAATTTTTCTCCATGGTGCCATATGATTAGTTAGTGTTACAATCATGTGTGAATGGGGAGCAGGTATGTTAAATTAGGTGTTATCGCTATCACACTCTCTCATATTGGTCACTGGAAATTCAACATGGCACTTCATGGCAAAGAACTGTCTGAGGATCTGAAAAAAAGAATTGTTTTTCTACATAAATATAGCCTAGGCTGAAAGAAGATTGCCAACACCCTGAAACTGAGCTGCAGCATGGTGGGCAACATCAAACAGCAATTTAACAAGATAGGTTCCACTCAGAACAGGCCTCACCCTGTTCGACCAAAGTTTTGAGGCACATGCCTCAGCATTCAATCCCAAAAGATTATCTTTCAAAATAGACATACGAGTGCTGCCAGCATTGCTGCAGATATTAAAGGGGTGGGAGTGGGGGGGTCAGCCTGTCAGTGCTCAGACCATACTTCGCACACTGCATTAAATTGTTCTGCATGGTTGTCATTTCCAGAAGGAAGCCTCTTCTAAAGATGATGCTCAAGAAAGTCAGCAAATAATTTGCTAAAGACAAGCAGACTAAGCACATGGATTACTAAAACCATGTCCTATGGTCTGATGACACCAAGATAAACTATTTGGTTCAGATGGTGTCAAGCGTTGTGGCAAGTAACCAGTGGTGAGGAGTACAAAGGACATGTGTGATCCTGACTACATCAAGGTGGTGGTGGGAGTGCCCATTGTGGTTGGGGCCTCAGGAGGTGCTGCCATTTGTGGGGAGCTACAGTTCATTAGGGCCAACATTCAATCCAACATGTACTGTGACATACTGAAGCAGAGCACGATCTCCTCCCTTCAGAAATTGGGCTTCAAGGCAACATACCAACATGATAACGACTCCAAACATACCTCAAAGACAAGCACTGCCTTTACCATAAGAAAATGAGGTGTAATGGTGCTGGACTGGCCACAGCATTGTCTTCAGATCTAAACCCTATTGAGCATCTGTGGGGACATCCTTAAATGGAAGGTGGAGGAGCACAAGATCTCTAACATCAACCAGCTCCATAATGTCATCATGGAGGAGGGAAGAGGATTCCAATGGCTGCAACCTGCAAAGCTCTAGTGACCTTCATGCCCAAGAGAATTAAGGCAGTGCTGGAAAATAATGATGACCACACAAAAAATTGACGCTTGGGGCCAAAATTTGTCCATTTTCCACTTAGGGCATTGTTAATCACTTTTTGGTTTTGCCAACAGTTTAGACATTCATAGCTTTGTGTTTAATGCAAGCTTTTCACTGGACTACTTTTTTACATGTGTATCAAAGTGTCATAACTTCAGTGTTGTCCCATTAAAACATATGACACAATATTTACAAAAATGTGAGGGGTGTACTTACTTTTGTGAGATATTGTATCTATCTAGTATTTGTCTTCTATCTACCTTGTATCTCTCTATCATGTATTTTTCTATATTGTATCTATCTATCTATCTGTCTGCCTGTATATCTGTCTGTCTCTCTATCTAGTATTTGTCTTTTTCTATCTATCTTCCTATCTTGTATTTATCTGTCATTTATTTATTAATCTTCTATCTATCTATCTATCTATCTATCTATCTATCTATCTATCTATCTATCTCATATCTATCTATCTCATATCAATCTATCTATCTATCTATCTATCTATCTCAAATCTAATCTTATTATCTATCATATCTATCTATCTATCTATCTATCTATCTAATCTATCTCTCTATCTATCCATATCTTCCTATCTCATATCTATCTATCTATTTATCTATCTCATATCTATCTATCTATCTATCTAATCTATCTATTATATATATATCTATCTATCTATCTATCTATCTTTTTTTCTCTGTGTTGTATTTATTTTGCTGTTGATCCTTTTTGTATCTTTTGTTACTGTATCTAAAGCAGATTCAATACTTTGTGACAAAAGCTTACCATTTTAAGCATCTGAATTTCACAAACATCTGTGCCCTAGGTTTGTCTGTAGTACATGTGCCAACATTTTCTAGCCAATTATATTTTACAGAGTCCACTCGGTTTGATGAAGAAGGGCCCATAACTGGTCACATCTGTATATCCATAATCCTCCATGCACATGTAACTTCTCTCCATACTTGGCAGTATACTGCAGAATCCGTCTTCCTCTGGGCTTGAAGTCTAAATACTAGTTTAGCACCGGTAGAAGAGATTATGAAGTCTCTAAAACATGCCCTATGCTGAAAAACCCACTAATGTATCTCTCCACGCCATACAGGCTTAGTACATCATCCCATTAACCCTTCCATATGCCCCGGAGTGGAGACTTTGTTAGCGCTTTGATCAGATTCAAACAGCCTCTTTATTAGGTTACACACTGAGATGAAATCTCCCTTTAGTTTCTTTTCATTATTGCAAGGAGAACAGTTTCCACACACTGGGTTCCAACCCTCAATTACATAAGCTCAGGAATTATTTGTGACTTGCATTTTATAAAGTCGTAAACAATTATTAAGGCCCATAAATCCTGCCGTCTTACAAGAATGGCGGTTTCAGTGTCCTTTATAGCTAGCTCAATAGATCGCCATCTAGGAGGTAATGCAACCATCTGTACCATTCAACCACATTTAGATCGAAGAAAGATTTTGTACACTAAGACCTGGGCCCCTCCTTCCTCCAGACTCCTCATATTTTTAAGTACTTTCCTGATTTATACACAGCTGTACTTTTTTGATGTCCTTAACAGCCCTGAACACCATCTGAAGAATTGTCAAGATTAAAAGATTGAATTGATGTTTTTGTTTATTCTTAAACTGGGGTTATTTCTGTAAAAACATTAATTAATTTTCTTTTGAAAGGAAAAAAAAAAACCTTCAGAAAAGGTTAGTTATTAGTACATTACTGGATTATACAATATTAAATATAATGCTCTTAGATGTTTTAAGACACCCACTCCAACCCATGCACCCAACGTCTGAATAATACTTGTATTAAAACGCTAATTAAACAACTATAAAGCAAAGAATGTTACACGATTCTTAAGAAAATCTTTTGCTGGATCTTACTTGATGGACAGATGCAAAGTTGAGTTTCAATGTTTTATTGTTGGGCCATTTCAAAGTACATTGCAGAGTAAGACCATGGACGGCTATGGGGCTATTTGGATACTCTGTGCAGAACTCCCCTCTCCATAGCCAGGGCTGACATCAATAATTTTGAGGCCCCATACAGACAAAGCATCCTTGGGCCCCTCCCCCAAATTTTCCATTCCTTTCTTTTTATTTTTACAAGTGGGCCCCTCTTATTTTAAATTTGATAATGGTACCTGACAGGACTACTGCCAATACTGATAGCACCCCAGTCCATAGGAAATCTATTATTAGCAAGCAGCAAGCAATGGTCACGGCTCTCTTCGTTCACTTTTATTGGAGCTCCAAGAAACATTTTCTCACTTATTTAAACAACCCCAATTATTTTTTTATTGAAGGGGGGGGGCAATGAAGTAGTTACAGCAAGAATGAGGAGGTAATGGGACCTCTCTTCTTGAGATAGGTTGGACCTGAATTTTATAAAAACATATGGCGTTCCCAAGAGGAAAAAATACCCCTTTAAGTTTTTAAAATCATCTCTAAGGGTGCCCCTTTCTGACATCTCATATGACATATCAGAAGGCCATAGAAATAAGAAGGGCAAAACTATAGCTGTATCAGTCATCAAACTCCTACATAAGGGAATGAAGAGAACTGGGAAATGCAGGGGGCAGTTCTCGGGTTATTTTTCATCCACCCTACATTTGGGGTTAGAGCTTTTTGGAATCGAAAATTATAATACAACTTTAAGGGGGTAGGCCCATCACAGCAAGTGCTGCTGGAAGGGTTAATTACTGTAAGGTAAGCAATTTACAAAATGCGGGTTTTTTAAAAAATTTGTATGCTTTACCAAAAACAGGCCTTTTTTTTAAACCCTTTAACTTGCTCTTCCCCTTTTTACATGGGTTGCCGACTTTTGTGGTTTTTGGGGATTTGTCGATAGTCGGCCCGGGTATCGATAAGGTTTTTTTTTGATAGTGAGCAACGATTAAAGAGCGATTACCATTAAAGTCTTGGGGGAGCAACAAAACCTTCATTTTTTTTACCAAACCCCCCACGGCTGGGGAAGCTGGGAAATTTAAAAATCCCACAAAAGTCAAATTTGGGTAAGGGCTACATCCCTTTGGGAACACATGAGGTTATAAAAGTCACAGAAAAAATTTTAATTTTTACCCGTGGGGGAATATAGAATTGCTGTTTTAAATTTACGTGGATGGCGTCAATTTAACAAAGCTGGGTGCGCAAAAGTCAAAAAACACGTATTGTTAGTTTTCTAAAATACACGTTTTTTTTTTCCCCTTTTTAAATTTTACCTGTGGTGATTAGAATTGTTTTTTAAGTTTTCGTGGAAGCTGCGTCAATGAACAAAGCTGGGTGCGCAAAAATTTTCAAAAAACACGTATTGGTTTTTTTTTCGAATAATCCCGGGGATTATTTGCACCTTTAAATTCCCCCTGTGGTGAATATAAAATTGCTGTTTTAAGATTTATGGGGGATGCTGCGTCAATGAACAATGCTGGTGCCAAAAAGTAAAAAAAACCTATCTGTTTTTTTTTTTTCGTAAAATACACGGTATTTTTTTGCCCCTTTCAATTCACCTGTGGGGGGACATAGAATTGCTTTTTTTGATTTACGTGGATGCTGCGTCAAATAAAACAAACCTGGGTTTGCAAAAGTCAAAAAAACAATAACGTTATGTTTTGGTATAATAAACGGTTTTTTTTTGCACCTTTCAATTCCCTTGGTGAATATGAATTGCTGTTTTAAGAATTTACGTAGATTCTGCGTCAATGAACAATGCGGGTGCGCAAAATCAAAAAACACGTAATTTTATGTTTTGGTATAATAAACGGTTTTTTTTTGCACCTTTAAATTAAATGGGGGAATATAAAATTTGCTTTTTTAAATTTACGTAATGCTGGTCAATGAACATTTGCTGGGTAGGCGCAAAAGAAAAAACACGTAACTGTAAAGGGTTTTCGTATGATACAGGGAAAAAAAAAAATTTTTTTGGAAACAAAAAACCCTGGGGCTGACTACAAGTTTGGCTGGATTTAATTTAACTGAAAGGTGGATATATCAAACAGTCACAGGTTTTTAATGGGAAAAATTTGAAAATGAACCCCAAATCTGAAATTTTTATACTGATAAAAAAAGTGGAGTTTTGCACCTAACAAAGAGACCCCCAAGTTACTAGAAATGAGTTGGTATCCAAAAAAAGTTAAGGCTTTTCCCAATTTCCAGGAAATATTTCAATAGCAAACTGAAAATAAAAAAGATATTCCACAAAATTTGTTACCTAAGTCTTGGTAAACCTTTTCCAGTGTTTTTTAAATAGATAGAGCTTGTCTGTGTTCCCCCGGGGGGGGGGCCCCCCCCCCCCCCCGCTCCCACCCCCCGTAAAAATTTACAGGGGAAAAGATGCTGCTTTAAAATTTCTAGCTAACTACAAAAAAACCTTAATCTCAATATAACAAAATTGGAAGGATCACAGCTAATAAGAGGTTTCTCTGGCAGAAAAAGACAAATTTTCCCCCTTAGCTTTTTTGGCCACGGGCAGAGGGGCGGGTTTCCTTTTCCAAAGAGACCGGGAGAGACACGGAGGCTGAAACGGGTTACGCGGGTTTATGTAAAACGGGGTTTTCATGTGTTTTTTTCCGGGCCAATCGAAACCCTTCAATCCCAGTCATGACCCCGCACACAAATCTCACTCTGCTCTATTCTGAAATTTCTCATTTCCCGGCCCCAAAAATTACAGGAAGCGCCCGAAAATGGCGCTATTTTAATAATGATGCACAGTTTTTCCCTTTAAATTTAAATCGCAGATCTGGAAATTTCGATCCCCATAAAAACCTTGCCGGTTTAAACTTTGTCGAAAAAAATTTCGTTTAAACCCAACTATTGCCGCCCCCAACTGCAAACTGCCCCTTTTTTAAGCAATGAATGAGTCTAAGAGATTTTTGAGCCCTAAAGGTTGGGGGGTTTAAAATTTCCCCAGCTTGCCCAGTCATTTTTCACTGTTTCACAGACATGAAATGAAACAATAAAAACCCAAAATCAGCTGTCGCTTGTAAAAGGGAGACTGAAAATTATGTATTGTAAAAGAGCAGAACCCGCTGAATATGTATGAGCAGCCATTTTAATGAGTTTAATGGAGACAATAACCTTCACATAGAACAGAATATATTCAATATACCATTCATTTTGTTGACAGATACTCTTTAAGAGAGTAGTCTCATCAGACCTATTTCAGATAGAAACCACTGCAGCAAACAGCTAATACATGGACGGCTCAAGTCCATCCGAATAGAAGCCGTTCTTACAGTTCTGGCTCATAACAAGAATGTTCTTTGAAGTTCAGTTCATCTTTACTTTTTTACCTATTTAGATTTTTTTTTAAATAGTATAGTATTAATAGGGTGGATCTATTTACTTTGAGTATTATCTGCAGAATGAACAAATACTTAAAAAAAAAAAAAACTCATCAGTAACAAAAACAGCAAAGGAAAAAAAAAAAATCAAAACTTTTTGCTTTAACGTATTGGGACACAGCTAATACAGTGTGTTTTACAGGATATCTTTCACACCAGGGCACACCACCCAGGGGGGTTTTTTTAAAGGGTTTTATTTCGGGTTTTTGTTCGATTTCTGTAAAAAAAGGAAAATAATTTTTCAAAGAATGGGGCAAAAAAATGATTGAATGAGAAACTGTGAACATTTTAAATCCCACTATCGCAGATGTATACTACTACTCCTATTTCCTATTATGAGCTGCAATGTCACCTAAGACCTTCTTCTCCAGTGATGCCAATTTTTTAAATTTTGGGGGGAGTCCTTTTGGGGAAAAGTTTGGTAAAGGGGGGGAAAAAAGTCATAAAATGTTTTGGGGAAAATTAAAGGCTATGTTTTAAAGGCTTAAAATGGGACGTATTTCAGTCCGTAATTTCGCGGGCCCTACTGCGCGGGAATTTTGGGTGGGGAAAATTTTCCCAGTCATTACCCGGGAATCCACATTCTCCCTAGACAACTATGGATTACGTCCTCCTCTCTCTGCTCGGAATTGCCGCGGGGGGGGGATTAAAGGGCATGTCATTTTTTGGGACGTATACGCGACCCCTTTGGTTTAAAGGGGAAATCCCAAAGGGCCCGGGGAGGTGCCGGGCCCCCCCCCTCCCGCCCCCGTCCCCCTTGGGGGTAATTTCGGCGGGAAAAAAAGCCGTGGGGAACAAAGCCAAAAAGGGGGTTTTTCCCTCTCAGACGTCATGGATATCGATAGGATGTGCCACCCTTGGGACCCACAACCCCAACTCGGGGAAAAGGCCCCGGGCCCTGAAAATCACTGCCCCCAAAAAAGAGAAAATGGTCACGCTTGGGGAAACCCTTACTCCACCTCATTTTAGTGGGGGTTTAAAAATATTTTTAAATTTTAATATATATATATATATTATATATATATTTTTATATTTCTTTAGATAGATTTTAAATTTCAAAAATTTAATCTTTATAGTTTTAACTCGGGATCCCACTGAAATGAGTAATGGCGGAGTAATGGCCACCTCTGTTTCGTACTGCGAGTTTCGCCTGTTCTTGAGATAGGTGTGGGTTTCAGAGGGGGAATTTCCTACCAATATATATTATGGACTACTGTTTGGTGGTAAATATGGTAGCTGCACAAAAAAGAACCCCAAAAACTGTATTTACACCTTTTTCCTTGAGGTTGAGTTATAGAAAAACTCCAACGCTGTGTTATCATTTGGAGTAAAAAAAAAAAAGGGTTTCCATCAGGACTAGCTGCATCAAAAAGCTTTTTCCCAGAAAACTATAAAATAGACCATATTGAGCTGGGAATATATTAGTATCATGAAATCTGTTTAATGTCATTTACTCATCTACAACATTAATGTAGTTCTACAAAGTCTCACATATAGCCCCAATCTACATTTGATTGTTGAATGACTGGTGATAGAAAAAAGTTTTTATAAAAGATATCTAAACCCTTGAGCTTTTGATGGGACCAGTCAGCCATATTACGGTATATGTATGAGGACCTCTGACTCTACCCTGACAGATGATGTTGGGTGAAGAAAGGATCGGAAATGTTTGATGCCCAATCATATTGTTCTCTCTGAAGATAAGCCGCTACCAGAAGTATCTGGTAGTGATGAGCGAACAGTAAAATGTTCGAGTCGAACTTCGAACCGCATTATAGTCAATGGGAGAAGATTTTCGGGTCAAAATTTATACCTATACAGGTCAGGAGAAACTGTAATTACCATCCATAACAGCACACCAAAAACTAGCCGCATTATATGCCGGGCACTACATATTGAAATGCACCTAAAAATGATACGCTGTGCATCTCCATAACACATAGCATTTCATTGGTAGTGTATGTAATGCGCTTATCGAGGCACATTGCGCAACAGAGGTGCATAATATACAGATGTAGCAGAACTAAACAGAACATATCACGGCACAGAATGTTATCTCAACTTTTTCAATGCTTTTCAATGGCCTACAGATAAGAGCAGATAGCACGAAAACCCGTGATATCACAGTCAAGCTGTACTCTGCTACATCTGTATCATTACTAATTTATGTAATGTGCCTATAGAGGCGCATTACATAAACTAGTAATGATATGTTATGCGCCTCTGTCACGCAATGTGCCTCGATAGGCACATTACATACACAACCAATGATATGCCGTGGCGACGCCAATTTTCGGACATGAAAACTATTAAAATAGCATGTCGAACGCAATGTAGAACTCGAACATTTACTCGAACGAACAGTAAAACGTTTGGTTTGGCTCGAATTCTAAAAAATCGTGAAGTTCGACTCGAACTTAACTTTTTTCGAACGGTTCAATCAATACTAGTATTTGACTGCCCTTAATCCTCTGTCCCTTCTGAGATTATCAAACAAGCCAAGCTTTCTTGTATATGGGGAGGATGGAGAAATAGCTATTCATCAGACAGCTATTGAAGGTCTATGGAACCCACTTTAGTTCTTAACTGACCCATCCTACTGACCAATGGTAGAATTGCCAGTCTTAGACAAAAAAACATAAATGCATGCTTGTATCTAAGCACAGGCTGTCTTAATCGGGCCATTTTTAAGTATTTTCATCCTCGGAGTGGATGGCTTACTCCATCAAAGTGAAGCTCCATTTGTGCCTCTTGCTGTGTGTGTATGGAGTGCTAAACAATTTGTCAGAAGATGCTTTATGTTGCTGATCTTCCTGTAGCTGCCTCAGAAAGGATAAGTATTTAGGATGAAATAAAGTGTGTGGTTGATGTGTGAAGAAGAGGGGAAAAAAAGAAGCAGAAATAAAGGAAAAGAATAAATGTGCCTGCTGGTGCCAGTCTGTGGATCCTGCAGCCTGACAGCAGAATCTCTCTGCCAATTAGCAGAATTACCAAGTCTTAGAAGTGCTGCAGCTCTGTGTAGGTCTGCCAAAGCTCTCGAAAATGCTAAACCTGAGGCCACAGAACGGGGATTCAGCTGAGAAACACCAGCGAGCATGCCATGGAGGCGGAAGGCTCGTCATCTGGAAACCCTTTCACTTCCAAGCTACCTCTGCTGCTGAAGTAATAATAATGTGTCATCTAAGCAGCTCCTGGCTGTGAGGAGGGAACTTGCCTTATTGTACGGTGATTTGTTCCTGGAATACACCAGAAGGCTGTACAAATTAAAATGCTCATATCCTTCATGTGAACCTTTATTCTTAAAATAATTTGTGTAATGGATTTTCCATAGATCCACCAAGGAAAATAATGTTGCATTAACATAATATAACACAAGCAACGAAACAGATAACATAGGCTTTTTAACAGGAATATAGATATATTGGGGTTAAATGATAGCAGTCTCAAGAATGCTCTACTTCAACAGGTACCGGGCAGGGGTATCTTATCCATTGTGCACACCAGGCACTTGCCTTGGGCCCTGGCTGGTTGGAAGTTTTTCCAAGGAATCCTCAGCATGCCATCGGCTCTTTGCCCTGACAGGCTGCTTTAGGCTGTGAGAGGTCATTTTTATTTTAGTTTTTTCTTATCTAATTGAAGGGACCACTATTAAGGATGGGGGCCCGACCTGCCTACCCACCTAGGTACCTGCCTACATCCACATGCAACATAGATAAACATTACAGATAAAGAACCATAATTTGTGCCACAGAAAAATAGAAAAATAGAAATAGAAAAAATAGATCCTTTTTTCCCCTGGTTTTCAATGGCTTTGCTGGTGATCTTAGAGCAGGAAGCACTTTTTAACCACAATTTAGAGGTATCAGACATAAAATAAAATGTATAGTTATTTGTATGTATACATTTATATGATATACGATATTTTATATAATTACATCTAAATAGATTCTAGTAATGCAAATTACCAGGGTAATGGTGTGATGTCATGCGCTTTAGTAGGGTCCAGTGTGCTGCACTGCCCATGGACCCTTAATGCTCTTAAGACAGCCCTGGTGGGAGGCCCATTCCAAATTTTACATGGTGGTCCAGCAGCTTCAGGCTTTCCCCTGGATGCCTGACAAGAGAAATGCCATAGCAAAAACACATTAAGCATGTTGAGATCCTCACCCCGTAACCTTCTTATACTCCTGGAACTCAGGCTTCATTTGATGATAAAGGATAAAGGGTTCTGGCAGAGACCACCTCAACATAGAGATGGCAAAGCAGGCCACCATATAGTTCAAACCGAAGATTGTTTAAATATCACATGCCTTACATGGTGGCACACATGCAGGGCATCCTACTTTCACCATCACTACAGAGTTACTCCATCTAAACCCTAAACTATACAATCTAGCATCATGGTATTCAGCAGGGCCCCCTAGCAAAATGAAATGGGGTTCCACCACAATAAACTAAAATGGCAGCATGGGTAGCGATCATTTAAGGTATAAATAATGTCACCATATATCAGAGAGCCCACATAGGAGTGCTGGAGAGCAGAGTTACTTGTTCCCTACAAAGAGGAACAGTGTTCTTTTACTTGCGTGGCACCCCTCAATTTCTGGGTCACATAGCAGTCACTATGGCTGCTATGGCTATAGTTACACCTATGGCGTTCAGGGACAGAACCTCTCATGCTGCACATCTGCATTGTTCAAACCACCAACCTATCTAACGACACACACATGTAAAGAATGTACATTTATATATAGATAGCCACTACAAAGGTAACATTAACACTAAAACAATAAAAAAGGAGCATGTTAACAACAAAGAGTACAGCATGCTAACACCTCAATAACTTCATGGATGAAGTGTGGGGTTTCTGAGCTCATAGACCAGTTTTAAGGTGGCTGGTCTTCAGAGAGGGAGGACTCCACCTATAAGAGATCTTGGGCAGGTCACATTTCAAGTTCACAGTGGTAGAGAATGCAAGTTCAAACCTTGGTAAAGTATGGAGCATTAAATCCATTTGGTGGCACTCAGAGATTCTCATCACAGGACATCACTGACACAACATTAGGCCTTATAGAGATTTACACCACTGGCGCACATATGCCATTTGTTCTGTAAATCAGGGGTGATCTTGGACTACATCATGATCTACTAAGATGTACCTATGACCTATCAGGTGACCATGTTTGGATGGATCTCTGCATCTAAAATCCAAACCTTTCTGCATAGATTTTAGCTGTCGTCTTTAAAGGGGTTTTGCCAGGACGTGCCTTAACTGCTAAGAAGCAAAATGTAAACAAGCCACGCTGAGCTAAGAGAGAGAGAGAGACACAGCCAGAGCACAGAGCCGTGCATAAAGGATCGTGTGAAATGTTCACTCAAATAATCAAACTACAACTAGTGGATTCTGTATACAAAAGACAACACCTTTTCTCCACAGCAGCTTGAAAGCTTCTTCATGTTCCCTGTCATCAGATAAAGCAGGGATCTACTCAGATAATCACACTACAACAAGTGGATTCTGTATACAAAAGACAACATATTTCTACCCGGTGCCTTGAAAGCTTCTTCGGCTCCCTCTCATCAGATAAGAAGTGTTCTCTGCGCAAGCCCGGCCAGCAGCTCCTGTCAGGTCGTATCTAATAGAAGCTTTTAAGTAACTAAGGGCATGTAAGGCAGCCTGTAGCTCTCTCATGCTGCAATTTTTGTAATCACATATATTTAGAAAAGTGATTAAATACCCATTTTGGAGGATCCCACGTCAACATTACATCGTGGCAAAACCCCTTTAAATGTAGATATAGATTTTGCCACATTTTCTTTCCAAACATTAGCCCCATTTTAATTAGGCTAATCTGCATCTTGGCTGCCCCAGTGGATTCTACATCAGAGAAATAACACGTCACTTCTTTTCTTTCCACATCCCAGACTTGAAATCTGCAGCTCAAAAAATAAGCTCTATATTTCACTTTGTGAACCACAGCACGGATTTCCCTTTGAAATGAATGGGGCGTGGATTTTGATGTGGAATCTGACCCAGCCTCAAAATTCATTATGCGAACAAACTAAATTGTAGTATATGACCTACTCTTTTCTTTAAAATAATAACAGCTAACATGCTGAGAAGTAATTGATCACCAGTGGTGATTGTCGCTGAACTGTAATGGAGGAGAATTATACCGTACTACAATATTTGTACATCAACATCTTCAACACCTTCAACACCGCCTGAAGAAGTGGTGGCGAAACGCGCGTCGGGGTACGGGTACAAGCAAGTTTTGAGTCCCCTACTATGGGTAATTAATTGACTGTTATACTATATGTTGGTCTTGATATTTTTATGATACACTTTAAATCCTAGTTTATAGGTACTTATGTAATCATGTTTAGTACTTATGACAATATTTATGATTGACTCTGCTTGTTGTTGTCCCGTTGTTTTCGTTTTTGTCGTCTTGTTGTTTATCCAATTATGTTTTTTCTTTGTTTTTTTTGTATTCTTTTGCTTTTGAATTTTATAAGTAATTATGAATAAAGATTTATATATTTTTTATCTTGGTATCAAATCCTCTTGGTTTAATGTAATGGAGGAGAGGTATACTGTACTACAATATTTGTACATCAACATCTTCGAAATTCCAGGGGTTGAATATGTACCACTGTGCTGAGGGCAGTTATCTACTGCATGCCCGTCATTGGATTTCTGCTGTGAAATCTAGGGATCAATCAGTATGCTGCTCGCATGCCAGAGGTGACAATAAACGTGCTCAGGGGACAAGTGTTGTATATCCAGTTCTCCTCCCTTCCCCACTTGCTGCTCCCGTTTCACAAGAATTAGTATTCAGGCAGCTTGCCGGCCATATCTTCAGCAGATAACCCCAGCATCAAGGGAAATAGAAGGAGTGACAAGGCCGTCAGGAGGAGATTCCACTCAGCACTTGATCTTTTGATCGGTTCCTCAGCAGACTTAGCTGTGACCTTTAAAAGTTATCTTATTCAGCTTGGAGTCCAAGAAGTGTTCCAAGTAACAATGGGCTTCTATGAGATTATGCACATTCCCTAAAGGCAAATGCAGTCATTTCAAATGCCTACAGTGCAATGGTGTACATGCACACTCTGTGTATTCAAGACCCAAGAGCAGAGGTAGATCTGTGCTAAAACTTTAAGCAGACACATTTTACTTCCCTTATTCCTTTACCTGTTAACTCTTTGTTCAATATTACAGGGTATGCACACAGAGATGACGTGCTATCTTCCTAATAATCAAGCTTGTATTATATGAAGACGAAGCAAGTTTACAATTAAATTGCTTGAGGCTAGTGTACCCCAGTGCATATTATGTTGGCATGGCCTCACATCTCCCACAGTCCCTGTAGTGCTAAGTGCCTAATTACCACATCGGACTGTTTCAGCTCCTAGACAGACTCTCATTCTCTGTCCAGTATAATCTTTCTTCTCTTTTCAACACTAGAGCTCCTTGTACTGGGCATCACATGTACTACAGATAGACCTCCCTCTTGTGGCCACTGTACCGGGTACTGCACGCTTGAACTACCACTAGAGGCCAGCATTAATACTGAATTCTGTAACTACCATTAGTGGCCAACATATGGTACTACAGTACCTCCAATTTTGAAGACCTTGCTCTGACATCACATGACTTTAAATCTAATTGTACTGCTGGAGTATTGGATCCCATTCTTACTCTTGCCTTCAAAGTGGTATCTGAGATTGAATTGGTGTACCTGACCTTAATATGTGACTATTTCTGAAATGGGGCCTGTGCCCCTGACCTTCGTTTCATTTGATCTGTCACTTGGATTTCAATTTGGCAGAGTTACTGAATGCTGTTCTCTGTCTCCAATTAGACATATAAGGGGGCAGTTTTTAGACTGTGACCTGTAGGTCCCCAATAGTTAAGTCTATGTTTAAGCCGAGGATCTTAATAATACCAACCAATAGATTTCTATTATTTTTACTACACAGTATATTCTCAGAAATTTTGTGATCATTAAATGAAAAGTAGTTCTCTAGAAAAAAATTAGAATTTTTTTTTCACTCTTATCTTTATAGGGTGGCCAGACCTTTATCTTTCAAAAACCCACCTTCAAATCCTTTACTTTGTGTTACACAGCCATAATAAGACAAAGTTACAGCTGCCTATAGTCAACATTGAGAGGCACCTTTTTCTCCTAGTGTTGGCCATAGGCATATCTGCTTCCAATGACATCCTAATCATTTCAGCCACTTACTGAGGATGGAGTTATTATATTAAATGATAGCCATATAAAATGGTCTTTAGTTAACACCCTCTTTTGGTGGTTGCATAAATGTGTCAGATAAATGATAACAACAAACTTTTCATCAATAAATAGTAAAAATGAATGCAACATACTTGGTGTTGTACCTCATTAGAGGAAAATACAAAAGTATCAGATTACATGCTGCCTATAGAAGTCTATGAAGAGGTGTGGGAGGAGGAGGGGAAGCAGCAAAATTACAGTAAAAAAAAAACAGAAAGAAGCACAGAAGCTGCTGGAAGCTCTTTTAAGTTTTTTTTTTGCCTCCTTTTTTTTGGCTTGTAGTGCTCAGTACTGCTCTTTAATGCCATCAAAAGTGCTGCTTATTCTTAGTGTAGGCTATAGAGGTAAAAGGGAGCAGAACCTCCTCTTCTCTCTGTGTGTAGTGTGCGGGAGACATCATAGCAGCTTGTTCCAACCCATTAGCTCAAGCACATATGAAGACTAGCGACTGCAGAGAGGGAAAACTGGTACAAATTGACATTTCCAAGTTATATAAAACCAAAAATAGTGCTACTCCTTATGTACACATACAACAGCTTATCCTTAAAAGTTATCTGAATGTACAGGTATGTTTTTAACTATATAGCTTCATGAAGGAAAGCAGAGGATGTTGATGTTTGTATCAGAATTGTTTTTTATCATAATAGACACTCAATGTAACTTCACATCTTTTCTGACTATAGCCATGATTTGTGACTAGAGTGAAAAGGAATCCTATAAAGCAGGAGTGTCAAACTGCCGGCCCTCCAGCTGTTGGGAAACTACAACTCCCATCATGCCCACTGTTATAGAGTATACAAATGCATGATGGGAGTTGTAGTTTCCCAACAGTTGGAGGGCCGGCAGTTTGACACCTGTGCTATAAAGCATATAATGTGCATCAGCAGCACCTGCCCTATGGCCTAGACGTGAGAAACCCCGCTATGGTGCAAGGTCTGAGCTGCTTGGGAGAAGTAGCCACACAGCTAATGATAAAATTATTTCTGCCTGTATCCGCCATTAGGGATTGTGCAGATATTTACAACTAGTATTGAATTAAATGGAAATTGTATAAATCTGTAAGGAAATCAGGGGATTTTGAGCTCTGTTACGGGAAAACGAGCTCCGACCATTATAAAGATATAGTACTTAATTAATCAGCATGAACTTTTAGTTCAAGTAAAATTATACGTACCTTTACTGTGCTAGACCACTGCAGATATTACAATTAATCATTCCACCCTCCTTAGCCTTAGGCCTCGTTCACACGGCTTATTCTGCCGCGTATTGGCGCCGTACTGCGCGCCGGATTTGCGCTTCAGTACGGCGCCAATCCGCGGCAGCAATTACGGTAATCCACTGCTCTCATTGAGAACAGTGGAATCTCTCGCTCCTCCCCGCTCGGCGAATCCGCCGCGGGGGAGAAAGTGACATGCACATTATTTACGGCGCGGACGCGCCGTAAACAATGCATTGTCTATGGGGCCGGGAGCGGCGCCCCCCCGCGCACCGGCCCCGCCCCCGTCCCGCCCCTTATTCACGGCAGATTTGTGCGCTCAATACGGCGCACAAATCCGTCGGGAATAAGCTGTGTGAACACGGCCTTAGGAACATTAGGCGTTAATATCAGTTGTGATCCAGAGAGTTTTAGGGGTTATCAGAAACTACACGCAAAAATCATTAAACCATAAACCACTCTAATGTGTGATAAACACTAAAATATGTGATGCACTGTAGTACATACTGAAAGCAAACTGACCAAGTTAGGGGCATATTGCCCTCACTCTGCTGTGGGCACCAATGAATTTAGAAACCAGTTCTGTGTTTGTCCTTGAATACCATTCAATTTTATGAAATGTAATACTGTCTAAGTCCACCTAGGAGGTTCTCCTTTCTATAGATGTGGCAAAGATAACCTTGACATATAGGATACACTGATATCATGGCTCAGAAAGGACACAACTTTTTTTAGTGCTTTTCAATGGCTTTTGTTGTGATCTAAGAACAGATAACATGGAAAGCCATGATATTACTGTCAAGTTAAACTTTTCTACAATGGTAAAAAATACTGTATATGGCACTACCATCTGTTCTTTGCTCAAGTAAAGATATTTATGCTGGAGTTTGTACTAGTACAGTTCTGCTTTCCTTCAACAAGATAAGGGCCTTTTCCTGACTTTGCAAAGGAGCTCCATGGTTTCTAAATACACCCTTGCTGCATCATCCAACCTGATCCATTTGATAATGTAAGAAAAAAAATGAACTCTCTCTTATTTATGCTGCCCTTGGCAAATCTACTACTCTGCATCTAATAACATCCTATTCATGTCATATATATGTGCAGGAAATAATTAAATCGTGTTATATATTCATTACCCTTTTTTGAATGACTCTGATGATTTATCATTATCACTGGATAATAATCTAAGCTTAAACCTCAAAAATGTAATCTTACTTTTTATAACAGTTGGATAGAAATTCTATGCGGTGAGTCACCATAGGGATCCTGAGCTACATTTGATTTAATTATCGTTACAACAACATTATGTCCTGTTTCATTTGTTTGTCCTTCTCTGTCAAAGCTCTCGCAGGTAATGTCAGTACATCATCTCTATAATATGCGTCCAAACTCATCTGTGATGTTGGAATTAAGGGAACTATATCATAGAGATAAGAAAATGAGCAGCTTATATGACAGCAGTGACATAAATTTAAATGGCCCAGACCACTGAAAGTCACCAAAGTGGACATCAGTGAATGTAGATGTTAAGTTAGATCCACTACTATGTAAGAAAATGCACCATTGAAATGTACTTGAGCTTGAATTTGGGGGGTATGTGTCACAGGACAATTGTGCATCACTTATTGACATGGTTTTCCTTAAAATGTGGCTAAATATGCATCGAAAACACAACAAAAGATGACATACAAGCTGAAAACCAGTTGTAGAGATTCAAGAGATGGCTCCAATTTCTGCTGCAGATCCAATGAAAAAAATTTGTTGTGTGAACATGACCTAACAGTCTATAATTATACAATCATACAGTTGCCATTTATCAGAGGTTTAGGGCAGACAAAAATGCCCCCCGGATTGACCAGGAATGCCCTTGGACGACCAGGAAAAGATGCAGGAACACCCACAAATTGGTCAGCAATGCCCCTGGATCACCTTGGAACTCCCATTTTTGCTTATACAAAGCCTACTCTTTCATGGTGCGGGTTGCAGGCCGCTAGAAATGCTTTAATCGCATGTTGTGCAGAAGTGGTTTAGGGCCATGTTCTGGTTTTCTAAAATCTATATGAGATTGGTATGCACTTTTGTTTGCATAGTTTTTCTCCAGTTTTTATCAACAATTTTAAAATATAACCATGTAAGGATATCATACCTCACTGGAATGTCGCAGGCACTTTTTATTTTTGGTTCACACATAGGCACAAAAACTTTATGGTTACAGCTACTGTAAAGGGTACTCAGCTGAAAGGTTTCTTTTACATTTGGAGGGTATACATTCTTGAAAGTTGCAAATATGAACTCAAGAATGTTGCAATTTCTAACCAGAGACCAAGTGACTGTTAGGCTGTGTCAACACAGCATATGTGAAAATGCCATCCAAAATCCGATGGCATTATAACATTGCTGGGCCATGCTGAACCACGGTTTTTGGTGCAGATTTGTGCTAGAAACCGCAGTCTGTTTTCGGAAGATCCAGCAGGTTTGAAAATCCACCGGAAGCCGGAAAACATTTAAACCAACCAGAAAAAATCCGTAGACTACAGCATGAATTTTTTATTGTGCTCTACACGGCACTGGGTACAGTCGGATTTTCAGTAGATTTTAAATACTGAATCCGCTGAAAATCCAACAAGAATCCAGTAATGTGTAGACATAGCCTTAGCAACACCCCTAGTACTGCAAGATGGTTGATGGCTCCTGCTCAAAACAGCAGTGCCTATGTGGGTTCATGGCAATCTACCCCCTTCCCAATCTAGGTGTTATTCAAGGGGTTGCATCAGTCAATTGTCTCCGTTCATTAGGTGCCTCCTCACAACCATGAGACCTTTACATTTCACAGGACTTTCCTCCTGGCCACCACATGTATAATACAGTAAAAGTTCAAGTCCTTGTCAGAAATACCACCTATTAAATAAGGGTAATTGACTACAGTGTGAGTATCCTTATGAGATCCTTAGAGAGTGGGAGCCTATTCCAGGTTTGTCTTATCTTCATTTTAATTGGTAAGAAGAACCCAGAATAGGGTATCTACAGGCAATGTTATAAAAATTATATAATGAATTTATGAAAATGGGATGGACATTAGCCCCTGCCCTGGGTGGAATCAAGCCGAAATATACAGGGACCTTATTTATCTTCATATAAACCCTGGTTATATGTAAGGACATTTTTGAAAAACTCATATTCGGTTATTCTATATTTTCCCTGGAATGTTTCCTCATGATGGTAAATTGACACAAAAGAAATTACAATGTTACCAAAGTTTAGCAAAACTGGCTGGATCTTTAGATTGTAATCAAGTGTCAGGGACAAACCTAATAAACTTTCTACGATATCAACCCCAGTGTAGATTTGTGTTTGGCGTGCAAAGATGAAATTGTAAACTTCACCTAGTAATGAATACATTGTCTCTAGACCACTGAGTTATATGTCTGTGATCGAGAAGTAAATAATATTACCAATAACAATAGTACTGATCATGTGCAAACTTCCCGACATGAACTCTAAAAACATGAAAAAAAAACAAGATAATAAAACATTTTGTCTAATACAGTGACTCCCAGAGGAATGCAGTGCTCTTCAGAGTTAATATACTGAACACAGGGAATGAATCACAAAATCACAGTCACATATTAAAGCACTGGAAAGAAAATAATTGAAAAAAAGTATTTTCTGCAAAATGTATTCATAGAAAAATTCAAAAGACATTATTTCAATAAAATATCTGCCAAACCCCCTAATTATTTTGCTGTTCCTTTGTTAATATGGCTGTAAAACAGCAAAATAACACTTCGATTTCCGAGAGAGGTGCTCAGCCTTCCGATGTTAGGTGGAATATGAACTGGCTGCTTGTTCCCCATTAGTCACTGACAAAGGCATATTTATTTGTTTATTACAAACTTCTGTCTCTTCTCACCCGGTAGATGGAGAAATCTAACTCTTGAGTTTAATAATTTGGAGAAATATTGATGGGAAAGTGATGTGAACAAGACACTAATTAGCTGCTCTTTGTACAATGAAAGGTAATTGGAAATGCGGGGCTTGTAGAATGTGACAAGAGATAAGATCGTTGGCCCACTTTGTCTGCCCTTTTCCATCTCAGTCAGGTAGAAGAAACTGTATACACAAATAAGTACAGAAGATTGCAGTGAATATCACCCAGGTATTTTGTTTGTGTCAAGCTCCTCCAGCTTTTCATGTACAACTGTATTCAACACGATGTTCCTCCTATCAACGCGGCAGATATTTCCATAATGAAATCGGAAATTATGAAAGCAGAAGACAGGGCGTCCCAGAAAAACACTATTCATTTGGTTGCCTGGCGTAAACAAGCCTGACAGCCAGGACCTGATGCTAATTGGGGTGTTTTGTTGCTACATTGTTTTATAAAATACAATGAAGGACATGAGGAAACAAATGGAATAGGACTTTGGAAGCTCAATGCATGCTGAACAGGGAAACTTGTCATTTTAAGGCCCAAGGATCTGTGCTCATTAATGTCTTCATATTGTATATCTTTATAGTCACCAGAGCTCTATGATCCAGAGCAAATACATAGGATAACATGACAATATTGTGAGTATCTGCAGCCACCACTAGGGGGAGCTTAGTGTACACTGTCTTACTATCATACTGGTTTTAAGAAAATAACAAATTGTCAGTGTTGATTCTTTTAAAAACTAAATTAGTCTGATTTGTTGTGAATCTTAAAAGTAAGGGTCGTATTACATTGCCAGGTGATTTTTTTTGTTAAAGGGGTTTTGTCACGATGTAATGTTGACGTGGGATCCTCCAAAATGGGTATTTAATCACTTTTCTAAATATATGTCATTAAAAAAAGTGAAGCCTGTGAGATCTATAGCCTGACTAAGATGCCCTTAGTTTCCTGACAGTTTACATTAGACACGACCAGGACACTGACAGGAGCTGATCTGGCCAGGCTTGCGTTGTCTGCACTATCTGATGACAGGTAACATGAAGGAGCTTGCAAGGGACTGGGGAGAAAAAGAAGTGAATGAGCCTGTGTCTTTTGTATAGAGAATCCACTGGTTGTAATATATTTATTTGATTATTTGAATAAACATTGCAGACACTCCCTCTCCCTGGCTCTCTGCTCACCCCCCCCCTCTCTCTCCTCTGTGACTCAGCATGCTGAGTTAAATCTTCTCTAACGAGCAGATAAGAGGTAAGGAACTCACTCTTGGCACAACCCCTTTAAGTACTGATCAATCTCTACACCACTGAGTTATATTCTGTGATCTAGAAGTAAATAATATTACCAATAACAATAGTAATGATCATGTGCAAACTCATCTACATAAACATATGAGGACATTTATTTTACGGGACTTTTATTTTACTTTCTAATGGTTTCAGACACCGTACCATAGAATATACTTGGAAACTGCAACAAAATTCTAAGTGGGGCAAATTGTGAAAAAAATTACTTGCACCAGGTTTGCGCTGTTTTGCTTTTACGGCATTCAGTCTTCAGTAAAAATGATTTATTATCTATATTCTACAGGTTGATATGAATACACCAATACCAAACATGTAGGGTTTCCGTTATAGTTTGGTACCGTAAAATAATTCCACACATTTTCTATTTTTGAAATTTGTGCGGCGGCACTATTTTCTGCGACAAATAACTTTTTTGTACTAACACCTACGGACTTGAGTGAGGGGGCATTTTTTGCGGGCTGAAGTATACTTTTTATTGATACCAGTTTTGAATACATGTGACTTTTTTAATTAAATTTATTCCAATTTTTATGGGATGTGAAATGACCAAAACAATGCAAATTTGCCGTTTGTAATTTTTTTCTTCTGTGATGTTCAACATATGGGATAAAATATATCTTAATATATCGGACTTTTTCGGATGTGGCGATACCAAATATGTGTAACTTTTTAAAATTTTTTTACACCTTAAAACCTTTTTTAGCACCTTTTTTTTAACTTTACCTTTGAGTCCCCCTATGGTGCTTCACCACTAGGGCGTGATAGTTTATACAGCATAATGCATTGTAACACAATGCATTAGGGTGTACAATGATGGCGGTTTTGCTGCTTTCTGCCGGGGCAAGAAGTAATAAAACAGAAAACATGGTGGCAATGGAAGCCTTCACAAGGCTTCCAGTTTCCATGTTAACCGATCGAGAACCCGCGATTTTACCGTGGGCACCCCGATCACAGTGAGGAGCGGTGTGCCACGGCCCTCTTTGGCGCAGCGATGAAGGGGTTAAACAGCACAGGTTGGTGATGGCTCCATCCCGTGCTGTCACCACCGGGTGTTAGCTGCAATTAGCAACTAACACTCAGCAGCTATGTAGCGGATCACGCTGCGATCCTGCTACAAAGCCCCTCACTGGCATCAGGACGTACTCATAAGTCCAATGTCAGTAAGAGGTTAAAGGGGTTTTCTCACCACAATATTTAGCTTTTAACATGTAGGGAAAGGTAAATTAAGACTTTTACTAAACACATTGCTGTTCTGATGAGAAGATCAAGAAGATTTTATCTACTGCTAGTGTACACAAGTTTCTCTTGGTTACTGACCACCTCTCCCTGCTCTTTCTCTCTTATCTGATTGTGTCAAGCTCCTGCCTGACCATGGTGAGTCACTCCCTGCTGAGTCTTTCTTTACTCTAGCACAGGAGTTTGTTTACCTAAGTTAATGACAACATTAATCCCTTAGAGTGCTGTAGTTTTGTGCACTATAGCTTATAAACATCCTGCAATCTTGTCACTGTTACAGGAATTGATATGCCAATCACTGCTATAGAACCACCCACTGCTATCCTACAGTATCAAAAGCTATGCCGGGTCTGGTTACCCTATGGTAACCCTTCTGGGCTGCCAATCAATGATTGTATGGGGCATTGAAATTTTTGGTGGCAGTCCTGACACTATTTATTGAGGGGGTGGGTTCTGCACCACTATTTGAAGGGGTTTTCCAGGATTAGAAAAACATGGTTGCTTTCTTTAAAAAATAACACCTCCTTTGTCACAGGATGTGCCTAGTATTGCAGTTCAGCTCCATGGAAGTGAATGGGGGTTAGCTTTAATACCATAAACATCCTGTGACTGAGGAAGTTCTATTTTTAAAAGAAAGCAACCATGTTTTTCTAATGCTGGAGAAATCTCTTTAAATGCATTTAAGACAAAACTTCAGAGACTTCGTATTGAACATATACAGGCTTCAAGGCCATTGCATTTCACATTCATCTAATAACATTTATGAGATTGTGACCTTTCAATTGATATTTGAAATGTATTCCACAAAGTGTAAGCATCTGTTTTGTAGGCTAATCCTAATACCAAGCCAGGAAGATGCAGCCTCCTTATATCAGTGTCTACCCTATGCTTTGGACATTGGTGCTCATATATATGATAATTTACATTATACTGATTAATAACATTTACATTGATGGCATCATAGTGACAAACTTACAGTAAATGTCTACTCTAATTTAAATAGGTCCACATTTATTTATTTTTTTTTGCATATTATGTCTTCATTGTGGTTGGAGGTTGGTTTTATGATACAAATAATTCCAAATCCCCTGCATAGTTTACGAGTTTACTGAGTACAGAACACAGTATGCACTAAGGGGGACATGTATGAAAACTGTCTTGGTCTAAGACTTTCATTGTTGCCCATAGCTACCAATCAGAGCGCCCCATTCAATTTTTCAGAACACTGTATAAAATTATAGGGGAGCTCTGATTGGTTGCTGTGGGCAACAAAGAAAGCCTCAGATATAGCATGTTCTCATACATAAGGTCCTAAGTTCCTTAGCTCCCTCTAGTGGTGGCTAAAGTCAGTCAGAATTCTAAATCCAGGAGATTTAGGTGGAACTTATTACCAAGTTCAGTCAGTTTTTTGGCAATAAAATTTTGTGCAAAAGTTTGAGACTTTTTCCACTTTTATAAACTTCTAAAAAAGTTTGCCGGGCATATCAGGAGGGGTGGGGTCTTTTTCACTCTGCAAATTTACTATAATTTGCACCATATATTGGCATTAATTATAGTGTAAAAGCTAAGAGATGGTATAAATTTCAGTGTGTAGTTCAAAGACTGTAAAAGATATGGCACATTTAATAGAGACCTTTGCCCCTTTATGGATATGACGCGTTTTGCACATATTGCATTAAGATCGGCGTATGAAATTCCAGACTTAATAAATTTCCCCATTGGAATTCTGTACCAGGAAACAATGCTTAAATCACTATAAACATATATTAAGTTGTTAATAAACATAGAGCATTGGACTTTAAAACCAATATGGATGCAGAGAGAGAATATTTCCTTTAGAGACGTCTGTAAAAATCTGTTAAACTAGTGACTAAGATCTTTGGGCTATCAAAGCATATTTCAAGCCCTTCCACTGACATAAACATCTGGGGCCACATGTAAGAACCTGTGTAGGTCTAAAACTCACTGTTTTGTCCATAGGTTACTATGGGCAAAAGAGTGAGTTTTAGACCTAAAAAGTTTCATTCATGTGGCCCCTGATTTGGACAGACTTGTGCAACTTGCTATAGAAGTGGAAAGGTAGATCAGCTGTAGAAACAGCTCTTGGGCCGCTCATCTTGGAGAACAACAGTAGGATTTTTTTCTTTTTTAATTCAATGTGACCCATATATTTTCCGGTTCCAGAGTGACTAGCTGTGGCCATAGGTTCTTATACTGTCTGCATATCTTGTCGATAATAGAATAATCGCAACGTCTGATTTAATAGACTTCCTTACAGACATGTAAGGAACTAATGAAAACGTAGAGAAAAAAATTTGCTTCTCAAGTAAACAATGGATCCTAGTGCGTATTTCACTCAGTAGATATATAATGTAGATAGTATTATTCCCTCTGTAAATAGCTCAGATCTGAGCCGTTGTCAGAGCCTGAGTGCGTTAACAAAAATGAAAACAAACAATGTAGGACGTTAGTTTGATTCTTTAACATGACTACGCAGTTTTTATTAGCTGCAATGAACATTAGTTTTGACTTTCTACAAAGGCAGAACAAATAGATGCTTAAATCTGAGTGTGCCTGTGTGTATTGTATGTGCCTTGCATTGTAAATTCAAGGAAGGCAAATGAGAAGAACGGGATGCAAAAACTAGACCAAAACATTTAAACTAACGCGTTTCACGGTCTGCTTCATCCAGGAGCCAACCACATGGCTGGAGATGATATGGTTCCAAGATGGAAGCAGAGATACCGGTGCTCCGTCACTCTTTCAGCTCCAAACATGCTCTGAACTCTCATTGAAATGTTCAACAGCTTTTGATGTCTCTGGGGTCAATTTGTTTGCAGATGTTACAAACAAGTTTTCAAAGAAGTTGCCCCCAGTCCCTTCGCAGTGTGAGCAGCAAAAACAGGAGAGATTAGAGCGTTCTTAAAAGGATACTGTAGCTGCATCACCGGAGGGGCCTTCATTGCTATGCAAATAGAGACTGCGTCTGCAAGAAAATGTCTCCAACGCTGACTGAGATTCTCGTTTTCTGAAGGCAATTAACTAACAAGCTTGGGGAAAAAAGGGGTTAAAACAGGCATTTCTAATCGAGCGCGGTGGTGGAGGAGAGGCACGAATTGTCCACTAAGTAGTGCTGTGCTCATCAAGATTGCATTTTCCTTCGTGACTCTGCTTAAATAAGAATACAAAGATATGGTTAAAGTAAAAATGAAATGGCATGTAATGGTATTCATACATACTCATTATATCAGTGCCGATATCTACACGGAATTATAAGAAGCTAGTACAGATATAGCCTGGGTTATCCTGCTTACAACCACAATTGCAACATCAAAATGAACTATTTTAGTATCTTTTTCTATAGAAGCTGCCTATTTCATAGATAGGGATGGACTGGCCTATTACTGGAAGGTCCAAACTCTGTCACAAATGGGGCCTTAATACAACAGGTCCAAAAGGACAAAAAACAACCCAGATTGAAGCTGATCTTGGCGCCAATCACATTTCCCCAAGGGCATATTTTGGATGAGCTGATTCACATATAACTCATTAGCTCTTATGAATGATATGTCTGGTGCCATTTTCTGTACACATGGAGTCATCATTTCTGGTGGGACCAGGGAACCACAGTCTAGCACTAAGGGCCACATGTATGAACCTGTTTAGGTCTAAAACTCACTCACTCGTTACTATGGGCAAAAAAGTGAGTTTTAGACCTAAACAGGTTCATACATGTGGCCCTTTAAAGTTTCTTTTGGCACCTGAGTTTGTATACACTCAATACTGTCCAAGGCTATGTCTCCAAGAAATAGAAAAAAGATTGTGTTTTTGGCGGTTTTAGGATTCTAAAACCGTTGAAATTACGATCATTCAGCCTGCCCATAGACTTTAATAAAAAAAAACAACCTGTAGTTTACACAAGTAGTTTTTTTCTCAGCTTGTTTTCCTGGTGCCGGAGTTTCCCATACAATGTATTGTACAGGTCAGGGGCGTCGCTAGGCAGTATCATTCGGGGCAGAAGCCCCGGATGTAAAGCCTTCTGCCCCGAATGATTAGTCTTCTCACTCTGTCTGCTCGCTGCAGTGAGAAGCTCCGCCCACCTCCAGAGCCTCAGCACTCAGTGAGAGCAGCCCCTCCTCCTCTTCTGTGCTCCCTGCACAGCCCTCCCCCGGAGCTACAGCACCTACAGCAAGGTTCTCTGCCGGCTCCTACAGCAGATCGTCGGCCCCATCACTATGGAAACCAGAACGAGCTTCTGGTTTCCTCAAGTCTTCCAGAGCTGCCTAAACAGCCCAGGAGCTTCTAGGACCCCGGTGACTGTGACCCTGCATAAGGTATGTCCTGAGGCAGGATGGAGGGCTGTGCCCCCACCTCATATGTCTATACTCATATACTGGACCTGTGTCACAGAGGTACAGTATATTAGTATATACATACACATAGGGACAGTATATACACAAATGTAACAGTTAAATATTGGACATGTGTATATACTGTTCCTGTGTGTATATTGCAGTATATATATTTATATACACACTACACCACTATATAAATACATATATATACACACACAAACACACACACATGTACTTCACACAGGGACAGTATATACTCAAATGTAACACCCAGATAAGTATTATACATGTATATTCTGTCCCTGTGTGAAGTACATGTGTGTGTGTGTATCTATATATATATATATATATAATATATATATATAATATATATATATATATTATATATATATATATATATATACTGTAATATACACACAGGAACAGTATATACACATGTCCAATATTTACCTGTGTGTTGCATTTGTGTATAAACTGTCCCTGTGCGTAACAGCTGATTAGGTGTCCATCAGCAGTGAGATAAGTCTGATGTATTAAAGTGGCCAAGCAAGTAAAAAGTGAAAAAAACAAACACAAAAAAAACACATAAATAACCTTTTCCCCATAACAAATGCTTGTCAATGAAAAATTGTAAAAAAAAGTACACATATTTGGCATCACTGTGTGCGTATAAACCCTGTGCTATAAAACTGATATTTTACCCCCTCCATGAACACTGCTACAAAAATTTAAAAAAAAACAACATTTTTTGTTCATCCCACTGTGCAAGAAATTGAATAAAAAGCAACCAAAAAGTCCCATGAGCCTCAGAACAGCACCAATGAAAAAAGTTATGGCTATTAGAAGAAAAAAAATGGAAAACAGCTGTGTTATTTAGGAGTTAAACTACATCACCACATATACCGGATTTTTCAGACTATAAGAGACACTTTTGTGCCCCAAAATTTGAGAAGAAAATGAGGGTGCAACCTATATTTTATATTCAGCAGGAGGTAGGAGTGGGACAATGCTGTAGGCCGTGGGCTGGGAGGATGGGGTATGTTGTCCGAGAGACCATCAGTAAGGGAGTCAAGAGCAGAGTCTCTGCTGCTGGAAGCTAGCGGCGGGGTTTAATTCACCCCTTCATGCATATGGATGTGCCTGAACATCTAAATGGCATAAAGGATGTATAAAGCGGGCTCACACGCTAAGCCCACTCTATGCATAGCAGACAGCGACTGTTCCTTACACTCGCTGCTAACAAAGGGCCAGTGCCCCGAATGTTTTAGGACCCTAGCAACGCCCCTGGTACAGGTCGACGGCAAAAAAACACGTTTTTTGCGCAAAATGTGACAAAAACCATGGTCGTGCATCGGACAATAACCGGTCAACTTTCAGGCGGCTTTTGTTCGATGCTGTGTACAGTTAGGCCCCGTTCACACGGCTTATTTGCCGACGGATTGGCGCCGTATTCCGCGCCGGATTTGCGCTTCAATATGGCGCCAATCCGTCGGAGTCATTACGGTAATCCACTGCTCTCATAGAGAACAGTGGATTCCGTCGCTCCTCCCCGCTCGGCAAATCCGCCGCGGGGGGAGAAAGTGACATGAACATTATTTACGGCGCGGACGCGCCGTAAACAATGCATTGTCTATGGGGCCGGGAGCGGCGCCCCCGCCGCGCTCCGGCCCCGCCCCCGTCCCGCCCCGTATTCACGGCGGATTTGTGCGCTCAATACGGCGCACAAATCCGTCGGGAATAAGCCGTGTGAACGGGGCCTTAGACTGTGTAAGACTAGGCTCATAGGACCACATGTATGAAAACTGTTGAGGTCTAAAACTCACTCTTTTGCCCATAGTAACCTATGAGCAAAAAAGTGAGTTTTAGACCGAAACGGGTTCATACATGTGTTGAGAAATCTGGCGCAGGTTTAGACTGTCTAGTCTAACTTTACACCTTCTTCTTACAACATTAGTTGCCTTATTTTCTTCCATTAATTGCATCAAAATTTTGGCACACAGCTTTGCACAGTAACCACACCCCTTCCCACAAAGTCACAAACATTTGTCAGACAAGGCACAGAAGGGTCTAGAAACCAGCTAAAACACATAACAAACGCGGTGTGCACCATGTATGCCAGTATTTATGGTACAAATTGCATCAGAAATCCGGCACAATTGCCTTAATAAATCAGCCATAATGGGCTTTATTTATCAGTAGTGTCTAGCAGTGAGACTTTCTTTGTTGCCCATAGCAACCAATCAGAGCTCTCCTTTCATTCTATGATCACTATATGAAATGAAAGCTGAGCTCTGATTGGTTGGTATGAGCTCTGCTTGGTTGCTATGGGCAACATAGACTAACTGTTGGACAGTTTTCCTGTATGAGGCCTTACGTATTCACCAGCATAAATTGAGTTGAGTTTACTATGTAATGTGTCCATAGAAATACATGGCGTGGCTACAGCCAAGAGCCCATTGCGACACATTGCCCCCAACATTGCTTGATAAGTGGGTGCATGAATTTGCAAACCACACCAGCAAAACCACAGCGCCATCAACACTGATAACACTAATTGATAGTAAATGATTTTAATCAGGGGTGTAGCTGAACCACAAGCTGACCTTGGCCACATCATTGCTGCGCTGCAGCCACACCATGTATTTGTACTGTAAGGGGGACATGTATGAAGATCGGCGCGTCGAAGCGCCTGTTTTCACGTTTTTTACTGTGAAAACTGCGCCTGATGTATGTCGGCTCATAAATGCGGTGCAAACTTCAAACTTCGATGCCTCCGGCAGACAGACCACATTGAAATAGGTCTGCCTGTCGGAGCTTTAATGCTCCTCACTTTGCCGACCCGCATTCATACATGTGTCGGAGCTTTCGAATGTGGTGCGTCCCGCCCCAGAGCGCCCACAGAACGACCCAAGTGTGGCCTTGTGCGAGAATCAATCCATCATAATAGGGAAAAGTGTTAGTTGATCCCTACTCCCTCTCTCTTTAATTCCTTTCCGACATAAGATATAAACTTACGTCATTATGCCAGTAAGTAGCCCCATAGGTGGTGAATGACAGGGTGCCAGGAAGGAGCCACTCCCTGCTGCTTAACCCTTTAGGAGCCGTTTACACGGTACAAACCAAATACCGGTTGGGATTTCTCGGTCGGCATTTGGTCTGTTTTTGGTACGCAGGGGGACGGCTTTTGTCCACAGTTTATGGATCAAGCCCTCCCTGTCGCACCGACATGTTCATGCTCCAGCCGAAAACCAGGCGGAAGAATGAACACATCCTATGTTTTTCGGAACGCTGGTGGTCTAAAAAACCGCCCAGCGGAAAAGCTGTGCAGTGGGGACTGCTGCACAGCTTTTCCATTAAGGTCCATGTTTAAAGGTTGACAGTCGGTTCACAGACGGCTTTCAAAACCGAAAAACGTCTGTAAAACCAGCTGAATACCTATGCCATGGGGACAAGCCTTTAGACGCCAGGCCAATCACTGCTATGACGTCTAAATGAATGAGGTGCAGCGTACCATGGGCAATACTTAGTAATTACCTATTTTTTGTTCCTCTCATCTGTGTTAACATTGGTTACTATGATGCTTACTACATTGTACTCATGAGTGTGGATTATTTACGTCTTATACATTGTTAATTACCTCTCCTACCTGAAAGGATACCTGTTAGGTTTTGCTATCGTCTCTTGTTGTTGTTTTAAACATTTTTTATTACATTCTTGTATTTTTCTTTACTAATACATTTCTGTTAATATTTTTGCATTGGCATATAGTCCTCTTTTTCTTTATTTTGGTTATTACAGTGTATTTAGGAGTGATATATTTCCCCCCTTTTTGATATTTAGGACCACATGCATGAAAACTGTCTAGGTCTAAAACTCACTTTCTTGCCCGTAGCAATCAATCAGAACGCCCCTTTCATGTCATATAGTGCTCTGGAAAAATTAGAGGGGCGCTCTGATTGGTTGCTATGGGCAACAGAGTGAATTTTAGACCTAGACAGTCTTCATGCATGTGGCCCTTAGTACCTAATTGAAGACATAGTGTATGGCTATACCTGACCAATGAATGCCTTTTGGGCTCTTTTAGTTGTAATTTGCAAGAGCTGCACTTTTACAAAATTATTACCAATACAAATGCACTTGCAGTTTAATGTAACGGACGGGTTATAAGTGTCTGAATTTTAGTGTTGTGCGTGCCATAGTGTGGTGTTCAGATATTGTCACTTTCTTTCACCGTAGGCTCCTTTTACGTCATCTCAGGTGTGTAATTTCAGCATACTGTAAGTTCATGTCCATAGAGTCCTTAAGACTTAACAGTTGGGAGAGTTGAGGTTGGTTTATCTCATTTTTTTCACTGTGTTACTTCTTCTAGGCGGTCGCCACAAAAAAAGTGTGCTGTGTGGTTAACATTTTTTAATATGAGGACCTATGTCAAAGTTGCATATATTGCCAATGGAATTCAGGGTATGCCTCAGGAAATTTCTGTGCCAGATGATAGTCCCTAAACCCAATGTTAACATAGCCATAGATCGGAAGTGCTCTGTGAAGGGGGAAACTTATAACATGTCTGACAGGTCAGTCAGAGGATAGCACTAAAACCATATGGAACAGTAAGAAGATGAGGGGACAAGGCTGATGACATCTTCTAAGTTGTCTATAGGGCATTCACAGGCACATTTCCCCTTTAAGTACAATTTACAGTTTTTCGTGTTGAGAAAATATATCTCTAAGATGCTAAAGCTTTCATTCTGCGATTTTATAGTTATAGGTCTTTGTATAAATTGGCAAGACCTTGAGGGTAAAACACAGAACATATGCAGCAGCCATGATGGAGCTCCTGAGCTCTTTGCACAAGCTTACTCAAAAAAAAACCCGGGGAACATAAAACTCCTTTTAAAACCCCCCGTTACCTCCTTTTATTAATCTTTAGTTAAAAAAAAACCCCAAAACCCAAAAAACACCCTTCCCCAAAAACTTCCTTCCCGGGCAATCAACCCGCCTTTATAAAGTTCCACCTTTGAATGGGGGGGGGGGGGGGGGGGGGGGGGGGTTTTTTTTTTTTTTTTTTTTTTTTTTTTTTTTTTTTTTTTTTTTTTTTTTTTTTTTTTTTTTTTTTTTTTTTTTTTTTTTTTTTTTTTTTTTTTTTTTTTTTTTTTTTTTTACAACTGTCATTTATATTAAATCCAGCTATCTATCTTTATCCTTTTATCTATCTATTATCTATTAAAAATTACTAATCTATCTTCATCTATCTATCTATCCTACTATCATCTATCATCTATCTGTCTTCTATTCTACATTTCCATCTACTATCAATTTCAACTAACTGTCATTCCCTCTATCTATTTATCTATCTTCTTTATCTATCTATCTATCTTTAACCCAAAACCCACCTACTATCTATCTATCTATAAAACTATCTATCTATCTATCTATCTATCTATCTATCTATCCATTATCTATCTATCCATATCTATCATTCCATCTATCTATCTATCATCTATCTATCTGTCATTCCATCTATCTATTTATCTATCTATCTATCTATCTATCTATCTATCTATCTATCTATCTATCCTATCTACTATCATCTATCTATCTATTTTCTATCCCATATCTATCTATTTCTATCTATCCTATCTATCTATCCTATCTAAACTATCCTTCTATCTTTATCTAACTATCTACTATCTATCTATCTATCATCTATCTATCTACTCTATCATTCCACTATCATTTCATCATTTTATTTTGTCATTTCATCTATCTATCTATCTATCTATTATCTATCTATCTATCTATCTATCTATTATCTATCTATCTTTTCTATTATCTATTATCTATTTCATCTTATTATCTATATTTATCTATCTATCATCATCTATCTATCTATCTATCTATCTATCTATCTATCTATCTACTATCTATCATATCTATCATCTATTATCTATCTATCATCCACTATCTATCTTTATCTACTAGTCTTATCTTTTCTATCTATCTATCTATCTACTATCTATCTATCTATCTATCTATCTAAACTACATCCTATTATCTATCCATCCAGGTGGGAGGAAGAACCTGAACAAAAAAGCCAAGTGATATCTGATTCGCTATTAACGTTCAGCCACCAGGCGATCCTAGTTTCTCTACAAGATTTGCATAACGGAAACTACAATTAATTAAATGAGTGAATGTGATGGGTAGAGCACAAAGGAACACAAATAATCAGATTAATGAGGAATTGTGTTATTTTATGTAATTCTAGAGGTCCATAGGCTTCTGTTAAGTTAAATAGAAAATTGTCTGTGCTGTACATTTTCCAAATGTCTAATCTACACTGCATCATGATCAACAATTATTGGATTAACTTCAGATTTAAAGCTAATTCCTACTAATTTGTGGCTGACCCCCCTCAGTTAGTGATGTATTTGTATACTCTATAGAAGACTGCTGTAAAGCCTATGGAAAATATTACATTAGATTATCCAAACATACAATAGTTCCTTATTCCTAGATTGAAAAAAGTATAGTTTTGGATCACTCCAGGGGTGTATATACCATAGGCACACCTTGTGCATCTAAATAGGGCCTCACTAGATAAGGGGGGCACTGTCAACTTAAGAGCAGCTTCTTTGAATCTTTTAGATTTCATTCATTGAACTGAGCTAATGACAATGTCTTATAGTCAATAAAAGATTGACAGAGACATAGAGGGATGCTCCATGCAGACCACCTGGAGAGCAAGGTGTCCATGTAATTTTTTTGCACAGGAGCCTCTTGCTGTTTCTGTCCTTGGATGACCACTCAAGTAGCAGACCTGTGTGCTATGCAATTGTGTTAGAAAAAGCTATGGCATCATCAAGGAGCTGAGTCCAACTGCCCGCACCCAACCCTTTGCTGGTAGTCAGAATGAGGTTAATATGCGCTTACTAATCAGATTTGATGTCAGAAGGAGGTCCTCAAAATTGGAGCACCAGTGTGTTGTCCTGGACCCCTAGATGGAGCTCTGGCATGTTGTAGCACAGTGCTAGACACTAGATGAAGTACTGGTGCTATACACTAGAGGAAGCTCCCAAGTAGAACCATGTATTAGCCAGTAGTTGGAACAACTAAAAGGTAATGTTATACAAAGGAGAGGAGTCTGCCCAGGTCATGAAAATATAGGACACGGTACAAGGGTGTTTGGCACAATAGGATAACATAGATGTACATGTAAATTATTGTAGCAGAAGTAGTAGCTGTGCGAAAAAATACCAAAATAATAGACACAAACATATGAAGCTTTAGCCAAAAACTGATATCGACTCAGCATAACTTGAAAAGAAACCACTACTAGAATCCTTCGTTCTCACACCGGGACTGGAGGTGCGCTTATCAGTGTATATACATGCCCGACTATCCCTTAACAAGACAAATGAATGACTATGATAGTCTGAGCATTTATCAGGAGAAGAAGCTCAGCGCTATCCTGGAAGCATGTTGGGAAAAAAGCTTTCCTACTAAAGAAAGTGCTCAATTAATTGGAAGTGACAGGAAGAAAATGATCTGGCTGAATGCTTTGATAAGCAATCAAGACTTAATAGATCAGGAAATATAATTGCTTACTTAATCATGCCTGGAGAGGTGCTATTTTATGTGTTGTAAACACGGAGAGAATAATCCAGTGGCAAGGCCAGCTGCCATTCTCAATATGAACGTGGCAAGTCTTGATTCCTTGTGACTTACAAGGTGAAGGAGAAAAGCATAGACTGCAAATTACTAACATTAGACTTCTTGAGGCCCCAAGAGACACACATGTATTCAGAAGTAGTACACAACTAAGTAATGGCCTTTCATGTGTGACTGGCGCCTAGTGAAGGAAGAACGATTTTGGTTAGAACTAGAAGTTGACCCAGTGTATCAACTGGCACAAAAACGCATTATTCTTAAAACAGATAATAACATTAGGCTCTGGTAAACTTGGTTCTTCAAGAGATCTACAATTTTTGAACCTGTCCATGTTGAGGCTGGACTAAAGGAGCCCGTGTTACAAGAAGATGGTATAAAGTCAATTACTTCCCATTGTTATGTAGATATTAAAACAAGGTCCAAATAATTGGAGGCTTATGTAGTCATCTGTCTATTCATTCAGTTCCAAAAAATGTCCATCTTTCCATATATCATAATTGGCTGATAGATGGGTGACCCAATTCTAAAACCCACACATATCTCAAGCAAGTTCTTCCTGTGGCCACATTAAGCAAAGAGGTGTTTGCATGGTTCTCTCTTTACATTTCAATGGTAGTTCCAAGTATAGTGGAACACACTTCATTGGCTGTGCTCAGAACTCCAATAACAGTTCATAAATAGAGCATGGGGTTGTGGTTAAAATAAGGTCCATAAGGTTTCTGGGGAAAGTGTAGGACCTGCATCTATCAGACATGTATGGGATATTCTATGTATTTACCATAAATGACGAAATGAAAATAGCCGTTTAGGTTCCTCTACATTTCTCAGGTACCTTCTGACACGTCAAATGACATATCAGAACATCGTGCTAGATGGCAAATAACCCCAAAAAATCTATTGGTCTTCCATGTAATTTATCCAAAATGTTCCATATGCCATGCCCACTGCTTCTAGGTAAAAGAAAAAGTGTGGAGTGTATCCTTAGCAGTCATTATGGGGCACAGAGGGTTAAGGTGACCCTTTCAGGATCAAGAACATTGTATGACACCTATCTGACAGGAATAACAAGCTGATAACTTTCTGCTACCTAGCACTAGCTGCTTATGTTGTTGCATGTTTCCTGTCTTTGGGTGTTAGGGGCCCATTTTGTTTTGCTATTGGCCTTATGAATTAGTAATGCGCCTTGAAAAAGGACATAACCACCTCAGATTGTCCTCTGTAAATTGTCCTGTAATTTTTGGAATAACATAGAGTAAAACTTCTAAGTACCCATGCTATATTTGCAAATATGGAGCCATATCTGTTCTGAGATGTCTGGGAGATTGGGTTCATTCTCAATCTTCAAAGATCAGTGCATCCTAATTTTCAAACACTAAAGAACGGCAATATTTCCTTATAAAAGAGAATACAGTGAAATGTTCTCAGTGAAATTTATGGCTATTATGAAAATGGTAAAGCACAAACCGTTTGTCATCCCTTGTCTTTCTCAATGAGCTGAGATTCATCTTTAACCGCCTAGCGACAAGGGTTTTGATTTAACAATACTCTTCAGCAAACTTAGACTTTAAGGACAAGCTGAAACATGCAGCATATTATCCTATAGCACTTCTGCAAAGACAATGGCACCCTCGACAGGGACTCTGAGAGAGACATTTACGAACGCCGGTTCACAGGTAATAATGTGGAACATTTCATCTTATAAACTGCTCTATAAAATTATCAGATCACAATCTGAGAGGATGCTAATGAATATACCTGCATTTTTCACATTTTCTTTAATATTAACCTCTTGGTGCCACCTGACTTGAATAAATGGCTATGGCACCCAGTACCATATATTTGTAATGCAATCATCATGGGGTCATAGCAGTTACTGTGATAGACACCTCCACCTGTGTCAGACGGGGTGATTGGGGCCCACCAGTTGAGTTGACTCTTGGGGCCCAACAGTGCGTTGATTTTTGGGGCCCACCAGTGGAGTTGATTCTAGGGGCCACCCTACAGCTGCTGTACATGAATAAACATATGCACAAGGCACTTACTTTCTGATTTTCTTTTCTCTGCCTGTCTTCTGTGAAAATCAGCTTCCTGCCCATGAGCCAGGGGCCATACAGGAGCTTTCCTTGCTCCTCTATGGACCAGTCCAAGCCTGCCCACATTAGAGAAAAAGTTTAACCCTTGTTATCTCATAATCAATAATGATTGCTGCATCACAGGAGAAAGGGGCCCTATTGATTCCGATTGTCAGCCCTGGTGACTGTTTAAGATAATCTCTGTTAGTGCATACATAAAACAAACTTTATTTTTCAAAATAAAAAATAAATGATATCTCCCTTAATCATTACAACCTATGAAGTAAATTTAAGATTTAATGTAATTAAACCCCTTACCGCCGCAGCCAGTTTTAACCTCTATAACAAAGCCCCATTTTTCAAATCTGATATGTGTCACTTTATGTGGGAACAACTTTTAAAAGCTTTTACCGATCCATGTGATTCAAAGACTGTTTTTTCTACATAGTTTGATAGTCATTATTTTTTGGTATATATGGAGGACTTGTTTTTTGCATGATGTGTATATGTTTTCATTGGTACCATTATGGGGTTCATATGACACTATGATGACTTTCTATCATGGTTTTTGTGAGGTGGGATGAACAAAATATAGCAATCCCGGTAGTGTTTTTTTTATTTTTACAGTTATCACCGAGCTCTATAAATGATATGTTTATTCAGCAAGTTGATATGACAGCTATACCAAATTTAGATATTTTACTTTAAACAGAAAACATGTTGTTATAACACCATAGTCTGAAAACAATAACTTTTTTTATTTTTCTGTGTACAGAGCTGTGTAGGGGCTTATTTTTTGCAGGATGAGTTAACATTTTTATTACTATCATTTTGAGGACACATGACTTTTCGATTGCCTTTTAACCCATTTGTTGGAGGCAGGGTGCAGAAAATGCAGCTATTCTGGTAGTGTTTTTTAGTTTTACGTTTTATAGCGCTCACAGTGCAATATATGTGACATGTACCCCCTTGGAGTTTATGTGATCACTTGTTGATCACTTATTAATCCATTTTATGTGCAGGTAAGTGAACAAAAGTCACAATTCTGACATTTTTTTTTTATAGCGTTCATCATGTGGGTTAAAAAATTAGGCAGCTTTATAGGCAAGGTTTTTTATGCATGTGCTAATACCAAATATGTGTTCGTTTTCTATTTTTTTAATCTTTTTTGAGGTGATCAACATTTTTAGTGGGGAAAAGGGGTGCACGTGTATTACTTGATTTATTTGAGTGTGTGTGTTTTTTTTTTTTCACTGGCCATCCGTGGGGATATCAGAGATAACCCAAAGCTTTTGTTACCATTGGCACCCCATGATCAATCTTCAGAGTTTCTTTCCATTAGCTAGCCGCAGACACAATTTACTGCAGCATGTAAGGTTTTAATCAGCCACAACCGGCATGAACTCCAGTCATGGCCAATGCTGAAGGACACCAGCTGGAATGTACAACTGGTTCCCTGCAGCAACTTTGCGGGCTCTATTTCTGAGCCCACACATTCACCTTGCCGTAACTTTACGACAATTTGCAGGAACCCTTTCCCAATCATGATGTAAATGTATGTCAAATGTTGGGAATGGGTTATATAGTAACATAATTACACAGTTTGTAAAGCTGAAAAAAGACATTTTGCGCAAAAAAATAGCTTGACTTGTATATGCCAAAAACACTATAAAAACACAATCTGGAAGCCAAAAAACCATGTCTCTTGCAGCAACACTAATATAATAAAAAAGATTAAAATATCATAGCGTCCATATGGTTTTTAAATTCATTGATGATATAAAATTTCCCTTATTGTTAAGGGTAATTGTATGGAACTTATTTTATTTATTTTATTTTTTTACTTATATATTTACCCTTTAGGTGTTTTATCCTTTGCTCATTATCGCCTTCTGCTGGATAAAACCTTGAAGACATGTAATGCTTATCTTTGCCTTCTGCACAATTTCAACCCTTAGCAACAAAAATTGTCCAGTGTAAATATACAAATCCATCTATGTTTAACAATAAAAATGCTGCTTGTGGTTAATGAAAATAGCTTTGATTGGTGTGATAATGTTCAGTTGTTACATGTAAATGGTTGTACTTTGACGTGTCCTTATGGTGCTGTATTATTAATATGTAAAGCTACAATCAAATGCACAAAGGAAACCATTCATAATACATTCATTTCATGGTGGCAACAATTTAACTGTAGGTCAAATCAAATATAGGCATCACTAGAATATAAATAACTGCATGGAAACGGACTTTACTTTGCATAACCTGTAAAAATGAGTGGGAAATTGTAGTGTAAGCTTGTATGAGCATACAATAAAGCAAAGATTACTTGACAGAGATAACTTGCTGCAGCGATGTATGTTTTCACACAAGACATTTCAAAGTAATAAAAAGGTTCAGATAATGTTCTGTGGCAAAATATTATAATGTTAAGTTAATTTTAATCTTTGCTCCATGTGCACCTGTGATGTATAACATTGTTTACCATCACTTTTCAGTCATGTGTCCATTGCCCTCTTATACAGAGTTTTATACTGGAAAATATATGTTGGCTCAGTGGTTAGTATAGTTGCCTTAGCACTGGAATCTATGAAACCTCAAATGAAAAATATGTATGAAGTCTGTATGTTATTGTTGTGCTCTCTCCCACACTCTAAAACCATTTTGATAGAGGTAAATTGTTTTCCTATGAAATTGACTGTAATGTGCACAGTGCTAGAGTGAAGTTCCCGGGGCTTATCAGATTGACTTTTAAGGAGCCACCCTCTATCTGTACGATATATTAAAGATTTGTTTTTATACTACAATGAGTAGCTTTTAACAGTGCCGGTAATACTACTATGGGGCCTGCCGCCACAGGGAGCCCACCCGCCGCCTCCTGCCTCAGAACACCCGGGTATTCTGTCCTGAGCGTTCAGAAGCAGGAAAAATGTCACTGGTGCTCTGCTCTGCTATACGGCTTGGTAGACATAAGGCCCACTTACCTACAATCTACCTAACTGTGGCCCACCTACCTAACTTGGGCCCATCTACAATCTTCATAGCTTGAGCCCAAATACAATCTACCTACCTGGGACCCACCTACAACCTACCAAACTGTGGCCCACCTACCTACCTTGGGGCCCACCAACACTGTACCTAACTGAGGCCCAACTACAACCTACCTAAATGACACCCACCTACCTACCTGGGGCCCACATACAGCCTACCTAACTGGGATCAACCTACAACCTACCTACCTAGGGCCCACCTACCTAACTGGAGCCTACTTATCTACTAGGGGGCTATCTACCTACCTAATTGGGGCCTAGATACCTACCTGTGGCCCACCTACCTAACTGGGCCGTTACCTACCTAACTGGACCATTTTTACCTGCCTACCTAGCTGGGGCCTACCAACCTACCTACCTAGGATCTACCTACTTAAGTAACTGTGGTTTACCAACCTGCCTACCTAGGATCTACCTACTTACCTACCTGGGGCCTACCAAACTCCCTACTTAACTATGGCTTACCTACCTGGGATCTACCAAACTCGCTACTTCGCGCCTACCCAACAACCTGCCTGGGAATGGCCTATCTACCTGGGGCCTACCAAGTTATCCAACGGGGTTCTACCTATGTAAATAATGCCTACCTACCTACCTGGGGTCCTGTCTACCTACCTGTCTGGGGCCTTGCCTACCTACGTACCTGGTAATATAATTCTGAGGGGCACAGGCCATAGCCGTAGCACAATCTCCAGGGATTTAGTCCTTCCCCCTTACCCTCTAGGAGAATGAGCATCTAAGTTATGGGCTGTACCCGCTCGCCCGCCCATGGGAAGTTTGTACAGAGGTGGGAGACAGTGGGGAAGGTGCTGGAAAAGTGAGGATTATTAGACATATGTGTCCAAATCTGCAGGAGTGACTGGTGCCCAGGAGAAGTTGTCATGGTGGTCTGAACAGGATGCAGAAGAAAAGGGAAAGTGAACAATTCATCAAAAAAATACATCACCTGTGAGTCACTGGATGTAACAGCAATGTAATCACTTATATGTCTGCAAAGCCTGTGTAAGGCTGCTCCTAAGGGCAGGCAAGGCGGGCGATCACCAGGGGCACAGGAGTGCCGCTCACCAGAGGGGGTGCACAGCCGACACCTGCTCCGCCCGCCCTGCGATCACATTTTAAAACGGCCGCACAGAATCAGCAACTGCACACTAACTGTGCTTCTACAGGGAGAAGGTAGGATGGTTCACTACCTTCCTGCCTTCTCCATTGAATAGCTCTCAGTGAGCATTGTATATACACATCAGCATTGCAGAGGGCGTGACATAAGGATTTCATCACACCCCCTGTAACTATTATTAAAGAGTATCTGCAAATGTTCAAGGGAGTGGGAGGGCTGGCAGGGAGGGGGAAACAAAAATTTGCTTCCCTAGTTACGCTATTGACCCCCGCTTTTAACGTAGAGAAAGGTAAATGAAGACTATTGCCAAATACATTGCTTTTTTGATTTTTTTTGGCCAGGAGATAAAGAACATTTTATCATTTCATAGAGCACACAAGTTTCTCTGGTTACCGACCACCTCTCCTTGCTCTTTCTTATCTATCATTGCTCTAAGCTGCCATCAGTCTGTCCATGGTGAGTCACTCCCTGTAGAATCTTATCAATAGTTTGTCTACTTAGCTAGAAACAGCAGAGCTGATGTGTTAGTTACTGCTATAGACCTGCCTACAGCCTGACCAGGAAGTGTGATTGTAAAGCTGGCTTAGAAGAAAAAATCTTTTTGTATGTGCAGTCCAAATATAGTTTTTTTAGACTGTTTGTAAGGGGAAGTGGCTGCTCCAAATTTGGTTTTTGCACTCCATCCATCTGCAAAGGTTTTTAAATCAATGCAAAGTAGCTTGTAGCTAGAATCTTCTCATACTGAAATGTGGAGGTCTGAACAGGCACCAAGCGAGGTAATATTATGGAGTAGGTTCCCATCTGTAACGAGGTTGCCTTGATGTTGGAAGTTGGCCTTATACAGTTTTGATCAAAAATGGACACTAAGAACCTCAAGTTTTCATGTTTCTAAAGTACCATAAGTGCTTTTCCAAAAATTCCTATGTTCCCTTTGTCTATTTTTTAGTGGTAGTAGAGTGCTGCTGATATTGGATTCAGGACTGTGGGCATGTGGATATAGCGTGCTATTATACATTTTTAAGGTTTATTGTTCCACTGTCCCTTTTTTCCCGGGATACATATGACCATTTCATCTTAGTTTATATCCATACCTCACTTGGTTATCTAGGAGGCTCTGCTATAGGTACCCTATCATGAGCATACTTTATTTACTATAAATGTATATGGTGCTTTGCATTGACTTCCTCTGTTATTTGTTAGATGAGCCTATTCCTCTTGAGTGAGCCTTTTTATTGCTTTTTAATTGATTTTGTATGTACTTTTTGACCTTTGATAAAATGTTGTACTGTTAGCAAATATTTTTGCGTGCGCCTATACAATGTGTTCCTTTCCTTCTCTCTTTACACATGCTATACTGTGCACATTTGGCAGCACCCTATTTGCTATTAAGTTTTTGGTGGTGCCCATCTTTTTTTTTACTCTTTACATGTAGATGGAGGCTCTGGCATCTCTCTGGTTACGTCTTGCCTTGGAGTTGCACTTTGAATATAGATGAGAACAGTAAAGTGTCATTTGCTTCTTGCAATAAATATAAAAAAATAAACTATTGTCCCAAGAAGTTCGCCATCGACGTTGTGTGAAATGTCACTCTGTGATGGAATTTATAAAGGTAATCCAATTTATGGAAAATAGAACGAAAGATTTGAATTTTACAGCAGTTACAATTGAAGCCGTGTTATGCTTCACTGGAAACAGAAACGGTTATGCATCAACTCTTTAAAATCTTTAACTTTTTCCTGTTCAATCCCGCTTCTATTTAAAGGAGATATCTGAGATTACAAAAAAAGGGTCTGCTTTTTGTGTCCTAAGAATAACTCAACCTTTGACCACCGACTATGTCTTTCTTGGTCCACAGTTGCATTTCTCCCCCTTGTTCTTGATAGTCTCCAGCTGCTTGTATGGCTCGCGCTGCGGACTAGGTCCTGGACCGCAGACGCACCCGTGTATGGAGCTCTCACCGGCACTTACCTGTCCACGCTCCTGCTCTGTCCTCTGCTGCGGCTCATTCCCTAGGGTGCGTGTGCCTGCTCTGCTTAATTTAAAGGGCTAGTGTGCCCTTAACACCCAATTGGGTTCCACCTTCTCCTTTAAAAGTCCTGCCCTGTCTTGTTCTGCCACTTCATTGGTGTTCATGAGGTGTTAGTTTGTGGAGAGTGTTGCACTATTTCTGTATTCCCGTGTTCCAGACCCTTCTTGCCAGTTTTCTCTACCATTTTGCCTGCTGCCTGCCCTGACCTTCCTGCCTGTCCCTGACCATGTATCTGCCTGTTGATTCTGTACCACAATGCACCCTGGCTGCCACCGAAAACTAGTCACATCATGGGCAGCGACCTGGTAGGCTCCTGCCACACCAAGTCCAACCTGCCTTGCGATGGGTTGTGGTAAACACTGGGACCTACTTAGATTCTGCTCCTTGGCATGACTTATACCATCACTTGCAGTGGTCCTGTGAATCCAACTCCTGTCCTGACACTGGTATTGCAGCTCAAACCCATTAAAAAGAATAAGACTGAGCTGCAATATCAGACACATCCACTGGGCAAGAGCGGCACCATTTTTTTTTTTCAGAAAAAAAAATAGTAAACTGCATTGGAATGCAGGCACATCAAATATTCCAACCAAATACTGATAATACCTCCACTTAGAAACAACATTTTTAAATCCTTTTCTGATCTGCGGTCTCTTTCCACACAAATATTCTGGCACAGCTATTTCATTTAGATTAGTAGAATTAATCTGTATTATTATATCAGGGATTGACTACAGTACATCATAAGCCTATTTTCCGTCTCTGGTAAATCTGTGCCTGATCATCGTACTGTATCGCATCTCATGTTTACTGCTTCATGCAAACTTGATATGCTCTTTGTGACAAAGTTCTATCTTACAAGAAACCGAGCAGAAAATTGTGCTGATATTACTGAATAAACAGCACTTGATCCTTATTGTCCTTTGTTCAGGGAAGATAAGAGGTAGAAGCAAATAGGATAATTTACTGTCACTTTAATAAAATGTTACATTGGAAGTATATAATTAGTGTTTTGTGAATTTGTCCCTGCTCGGTTCAATTCTGGTCCAACCAACCTTGTAAAGAAATTTGGGTTTGGAATTCCCCCAATGGAATATTTTTACTCTCTCCTTAGCCCTAACCTGAACCATAACCCATAACCCTAATATTAAACCTAAGTTGAAGTTAGTGGTATGGGTGACCCATAGCAAAAATATAAACTGCAGAATCAGGTTCTCAACACAACTGTGGATGAAACAAATCTGTAATGGGTTCTCACTCTCTCTGAGAGTCACATTGGGTGGCCTTATATTAGGCCTTTGCAGTATACAAATACATAGACAATGCAGTAGAAGGAATTATAGGCTCTGGAAAACAGGCTGAAAACACCTATGTATACTCCTATGGCTGCCATTACTAGTTTTCATTGTAATGGCTGACAATTATTTGTTACAGCAACATAGCATAGTAGCATTCCAGTAAGATATTTTCAAGAAGATAATTTAGGGTAACCAACCCATTAAATTAAAATGCTCATCGAATATCCTCATATAGTAAAGAAATGATAGTATATATACTATCTATAGTATAGAAATTGCATTGGAATTGCAAGTATATGTATAATGCATGGTGTAACAGTCAGATCAAGGTGTAGAAGGGATAGGTACCCACTTAGGGCATATGGGGAGCAGGTTAATATATAGTTTAGTGGAAAAAAGATTAAGGACGACATATCTGAAAATTGGCGTAACTGTGGTAGTTTTTAGGCGCATTTAATCAGTGTAAAGTGCGCCTGAAATTACGATCCTTTCCAAAATCTGACATATGGCATATCTTACATAATAAACTTAATGCACCTCAAAATGTGCATTGCGCAATCATGGTGAATAGCGTATCATTGCGCAATGGAGATGCATAATGTATCATTACTAATATATGTAATGCACCTCAATAGGTACATTGCGTTATGGAGGTGCACGGCGTATCATTGCTACTATATTTAATGGGCCTTTTTAGGCACATTACAATGTGTCATGCCCGGCATATAATGCACCTAGTTTTGGTATATTACAGTTCATTTATATTGAGAATATGGCGTCAACAGTATTTTTTGGCGCAAAATAGACAAAAAAAAAATGGAGCTTGCGTATTGGTACATGTCGTCCTTAGTGAAACCTATAGTCTTTTCATGTAAATTCCTGCTTAATCTGTGTTTTGGAGTCCAGTGGGTAGTCCTGATTGACAATTATCTCTATATGTTCACCCACACAGAGAGCTCTGCCAACCATTAAGTAACTCCACCCATTGGGCTCATAAGACCAGGATGAATGAAAGAAAGAAATGAATTAAATAATGGACAAATTAGTTGCCCTGTTCTCCAAATACTTCTCTTCACACAATCTCCGCTCCTCACAGGACCTTCTTCTCTGCTCTCCTCTTGTCAGCTCCTCACACAACCGTCTCCAAGATTTCTCTCGTGCTTCTCGCATAATGTGGAACTCATTATCCCAATGTAAAAGACTGCCACTACACCGCCACATCCCCATGTCCAACATGAAAACCCATTCCTTCAGGATAGCCTACAATTACTCTGCTGCCACTACACCACCATACACACATGTCCAACCTGACAACCTGATAGCCTACAATAACTGCTGCCACTACACCACCATACACACACGTCCAACCTGAAAACTCATCTCTTCAGGATAGCCTACAGCCTACAATAACCCTGCTGCCCCTACACCGCCATACACACATGTCTAACCTAAAAACCTGTCTCCTCAGGATAATCTACAATAACCGTGCTCCCCCTACACCACCATACACACATGTCCAACCCAAAAACCCATCTCTTCAGGATATCCTACAAACTACAATAACCCTGCTGACCTTACACCACTATACACACCTGTCCAACCTGAAAACCCATCTCTTCAGGATCCTTCAACCTACAATAACCATGCTGCCACTACACCACCATACACACATGTCCAACCTGAAAACCCATCTCTTCAGGAGCCTACAATGACCCTGCTGCAACTATACCACCATACACACATGTCCAACCCAAAAACCCATCTCTTCAGGAGCCTGCAACCTACAATAACCCTGCTGCCCCTACACCACCATACATACATGTCCAACCTGGAAACCCATCTCTTCAGGATAGCCTACAACCTGCAATAATTAGAGTAATAATACTTTGTTGGTTTGTAGCTGTTTGCTCTTATGTGCCCATGACTGTGCCTATTTGTTTCATTTCTGTTGCTTATCTAGCACCAACATATTCCACAGCGTTGTACATCACTTACTTCAGGTATTCCAACATGGAGCTATGTTAATGTGTTTGATCCATCCTTCGGTCGCTGTTCACCACCATATATATAAATTAAATAAGTAGTCTTACTAAAATTCATAGCAGAGAATAGTTCCTGACCTTGTTCTTCATAAACTGAATGGTGGTGAAAGAAATCACATAAATTAGATTTTTTGTACAAAGGACACCCCACATAAAAGTGAAAAAACTCTTATATATGTATGTGCCTTAGCAGGTCATGTGTCGGTTAGTAACCAAAATACTGTCACCATGTGGTTGGATGACCATGTGACACACCGAGCCATTTATACATGTGGGCCGATAGAGGGGGATTTGACACCTAGGGCCACATGTATGAAAACTGTCTAGGTCTAAAACTCACTTTGTTGCCCATAACAACCAATCAGAGCTCCCCTCTTTCCAGAACACTATTTGAAATGAAAGGGGAGCTCTGCTTGGTTACTATGAGCAACAAAGAGAGTTTTAGACCTAGACAGTTTTCATACATGTGGCCCCTAATTGTTTATACTGTAGAAGACACCGTGCCCGCACTCCATAGCCGGAGTTTGAGGATTAAAGAAGAATGCTGCTGTGCCACCTACTCACAAGTTTGGTGGTGAGCGGCTCCTGCTGCACTCACATCATTGCCCACATTGAAGCGCTGTACAGGAATGTACAATATAATGTGAGCAGTACCAAGTAGGGGAGGAGAAGGAAGCTGTCTCTTCCAAACTCACTCCACTGTGCACTATATCCTACACTCAGCAGTGCAGCGGATGGATATTTATAGATTACAGTCGTTGTCCTGGAACAAGAACTCTGCTCTTAAATGGATGCATTTTCTATTACAGTCACCGCTGGGGGACAGACTGTCTATAAATAAATTATATAAAGGTATTATGAGGTGTCTGGAGATGTGTGGTCCATTTTTTATCTGGTTTCTCAGAAAAAGTCAGATTAATATGTATAAAAACGGTGTTTGTGGATCACTCTTTCACATTCCACTGTACTTCGTATATTACATATAGAGTTGTACCTCTAAAATAAAGTTCCTTCCCTTCACCTCTTCCTATTTATAAAAATATGTTATAAATGAAAAAATGCAATAAGGAGAGTGAGTAATGGTGACGGGATATCAGGCATTATTAATAGAACACAGTCCTAATGGAGAGAGACAAGTGGTCCAATAAACTGTCAGTGTTCTGCCTTTTATTTTATTGATAAAATATTTTATGAATAAATGAACTCCCAGTTAATGGGATTTTTTCCTGAATAAGCCAGGTTGATTTATGACGAGTGTAGACTTCTTCTCCCCGGTGAGTTGAGGTTTTGGATTTCCTTCCTACTTCTCTGTATTTTTTTATTATTTTTTTTATTATCTTAGTATTTTTGCCTGGTTCTGGAAGCCCTTGTAAGTAGCTGAAATTGTCTGTTTCTCTGCATGAGCCAGAGCAGGATTATTTTCTATGATCTTCTTCAATCAAAGTTTGTTAAGAAAGCTGCATGCCTATACACTAGTTAACAGTCTCTGTCGGGATCCCAGGCAGGATTTCTGATGAGAAAAACTTTAAATTAAAGGAGATATCCACCTTTGCTTGACTTTGTTACCTTGTACAGGATGTGAGCGCCTGCCGCTTTTACTAAATACGTTGCTTAAATTCCACAGCATCACAGAGTGTTTCTAATTGATACAAAGGATACAAAGCTGCTAACAGAATACACTTGAGAGTGACGATATTTAGGGGGTATTTAACAGTGGTATTAATTGGGCACCATAAGGCAGTTTTACATGTGTGAAATATGACTGTGTAAGTTATGTAAAAGTGTATCTCTGTTTGGGCATTGTATGGACCAATGCGGATATAGGCAATATTTACAATACATATACATCTATTGCATGAATTTAGGCAATGGATATATTTTAACAACAAATGTGTATATATATATATATATATATATATATATATATATATATATATAAACTGTAAATATGTGTGTGCGAGTATATATTTATTTGGGCATAGTGTGATTTGAATAGAATGTACCGTGTACTGTAAATGTTTTGTGGGGATTACATTTTATATTTCACTCTATAGTGATATGTGTGCACAGGATGGTAGTATTATTTATGCACTATATGGTAGAATTTTATGAATAGTGAAAATATGTGATCTTTATATTATTCTTAAATAAACAATGTGTGGTATTGTTGTGTGGGAACTGTATGTCAATATTATGTAAAGGGAACCTTTATGATACCCTATATGAGAGAAGGATATGATGTTGTGGAAAAGCTGACCCCAGTGATTTATAGATTTATGTGATTTGATGTTGAATTTCTGAACAAAATGCAGCAGAGATCCCAAACGGATACTTAAATGAGAAAGTGAAATTCCTGCTTACTCCATCAACATACAGGTATCAACAGTTTGCTTTGTGCATACATTGGATCAGGAAAATCTGTCAATTACTGTGTGTTGTCAGAGTAAGCAAAACTTTTACTGTCTCTTAAGGAGTTCTCTCAGGATTTACTAATTTACTTGTTACTCAGAAATCCTGCTCTAAGTCATCAAAACCTATATATAACAGAGCTCAGATTCTCTCTCTATATCATATCCTTTTTTCAGATAGGACCTCATAAACCACTTGACAGGTTCGCTTTAAAGAATGTGTGGTATTCACAGTATATGTGGGTACTGTATGGCACTATTTATTATCATTGGTATTATAGTAATAAACATATGTTAGGGGAAGTTCACAAAGCGTAAATTCGCCACTGAAAACGTCAACGCCTTAAAGAATTGACAATTTTTTGTCAGTGCTTTCTATGAGCACTGAATATACATAAGTAAAATTAGCATCGTCTGAACAAACGTTGCGTTGATTGGAATCAATCAAGGTGTTTTATTGTTGTTTTTTGACATTGTTTTTGGTCAGGATTAAGCATGGAAACCTCCCTCAAATAAGCATCTAAAAACGCTGTGTGAATGTACCCTTACAATGCATTGCACATGTACACTCTCAGGGCAACATGTATGAACGGGGCTGCGCCAGTTTTCTGGTGTACTTTGAGCTAAAAACAATGTATGAACAGGCGCACTCCAAGCTTTGGTGCGATAAGTACATTTGTAATGCGCCAAAGACACCTTTTAATGCACCAAAGATTAGGGGAGTTCTGGGGGCGTCGCACCACATTCATAGAAGTAGACACGTTTATGATTCTTTGATGCCAAATCTACGCACATAACAGTTAGAACAGCCAGACCAGGGTAATGGTGGCACCTGAGCCAGATTTGTGGTATTGGCTCTACACTGCCCTGTATGTATGACCTGCAGAAGAACAGCCAGACCAGGGTAATGGTGGTGCCTGAGCCGGACTTGTGGTATTGGCTCTACACTGCTCTGTATGTATGACCTGCAGAAGAACAGCCACACCAGGGTAAAGGTGGTGCCTGAGCCAGACTTGTGGTATTGGCTCTACACTGCGCTGTATGTATGACCATCAGAAGAACAGCCAGACCAGGGTAAAGGTGGTGCCTGAGCCAGACTTGTGGTATTGGCTCTACACTGCGCTGTATGTATGACCTGCAGAAAAACAGCCAGACCAGGGTAAAGGTGGTGCCTGAGCCAGACTTGTGGTATTGGCTCTACACTGCCCTGTATGTATGACCTGCAGAGGAACAGCCAGACCAGGGTAAAGGTGGTGCCTGAGCCAGACTTGTGGTATTGGCTCTACACTGCCCTGTATGTATGACCTGCAGAAGAACAGCCAGACCAGGGTAAAGGTGGTGCCTGAGCCAGACTTGTAGTATTGGCTCTACACTGCCCTGTATGTATGACCTGCAGAAGAACAGACCAGGGTAAAGGTGGTGCCTGAGCCAGACTTTTCGTATTGGCTCTATACTGCCCTGTATGCATGACCTGCAGAAGAACAGCCAGACCAGGGTAAAGGTGGTGCCTGAGCCAGACTTGTGGTATCGGGCTCTACACTGCCCTGTATGCATGACCTGCAGAAGAACATACCAGGGTATTGTGGTGCCTGAGCCAGACTTGTAGTATTGGCTCTACACTGCCCTGTATGTATGACCTGCAGAAGAACAGACCAGGGTAAAGGTGGTGCCTGAGCCAGACTTGTCGTATTGGCTCTACACTGCCCTGTATGCATGACCTGCAGAAGAACAGCCAGACCAGGGTAAAGGTGGTGCCTGAGCCAGACTTCTTGTATTGGCTCTACACTGCCCTCTATGTATGACCTGCAGAAGAACAGCCAGACCAGGGTAAAGGTGGTGCCTGAGCCAGACTTGTGGTATCGGCTCTACAGTGCCCTGTATGCATGACCTGCAGAAGAACAGCCAGACCAGGGTAAAGGTGGTGCCTGAGCCAGACTTGTAGTATTGGCTCTACACTGACCTGTATGTATGACCTGCAGATGATCAGAGAGTCGAGGGTTACGGTGGTGCCTGAGCCAGACTTGTCGTATTGGCTCTACACTGCCCTGTATGTATGACCTGCAGAAGAACAGGTTCATACATTTTGGCGCATTCTACACTGCCTTAAAGCTATCTAGAACTGACCTGTCTACGCCAACATTCATACATGTTGCCCTCAGTGTCTATACAGCATTGTACAGTGTTCAAGACACTTTCAATGAAGTACAAGGATACCTTTTCTCTCTGACTGTATACCAAATAGAGGTTGTCCTTCTGTCTACTGCACTAGCAGATAGCTCCTAGTAGGTCAGGGGTAATACAATGACTTTGTATGAAGCGTTACAATATCTTAAAGTAAATCTGTTCATTACAACCCTCTATATATCCCCCATAGACCATCATCAGATACCCTTCAACTGTGTTCTACTTGCAGGTGATTTATAGTTCCGTTTTCTGCGACCAATAACATTTTTGTTTCTCCACCTATGGACCTGAGGGAGGGGGCATTTTTTGCTATAGCTTACATTTTTATTACTTTTTATTTCCATTTTTAAGGGACATGAAATGAGCGATAAAGCACAACTTTGGCGTATGGCATTTTTTTATTTTACTGTTTTCAGCAGATGGAGTAAATGATGTTATATTTTAATAGATCAAACTCTTACGGGCACAGCGATACCAATCACGTGTAACTTTTTAATGTATTATTTTTTTTTATTTGTAATGGCAAAACAATGTATTAGTACTTATGTAGCCGTATAAAACATCTGGCTCCAGCAGGAGCGTCGCCAGGCAGATTCAATCGGGGCACGAGCCCTGAATAAATCTGCCTGTGCCCCGAATGTCTGCGGCTCCAGGCCTGGAGCACTTCTTAGTGTGGGCAGCGCCCGCCGATCTCTCTGACTGTGCGGCCGTTTCACTGCGGCCGGGCAGTCAGAGTCGGGCAGAAGGCAGGACGGATCGTTCCCGTCCTGTCTTCTCCCCTGTATGTACAGTGCTTGGTAAGCGCCGTACATACACCTCAGCGTCGCAGGGGGCGTTACGCACGGCTTTCATCACCCCCCTGCGACACTGGGATCCTCTAAGCCGGCAGCTCTGCCGGCCCAGGAGGTCCCGGGCCCTGCGAGACGGCGTAAGTAGCGTGATGACATCACGCTGCTTGCACCATTCTCAAGCTGCAGGACCTGGACGCGAGGACCGTGCTGAGGTGAGTAGTTTTTTTTTATTTTATTTTTATTAGGTAAGGGGGGCATATTATGTGGCTATGGGGGCATATTATGTGGCTATGGGAGCGTATTATGTGGCTATGGCGGCATATTATATGTGGCTATGGGGGCATATTATATGTGGATACGGGGGCATATTATATGTGGCTAAGGGAGCATATTATGTGGCTAAGGGGGCATATTATGTGGCTATGGGGGCAAAGTATGTGGCTATGGGGGCATATTATGTGGTTAAGGGGGCATATTACTGGCTATGAGGGTATATTACTGGCTAATGGGGGCATATTACTGGCTAGGGGGGCATATTACGTGGCTAAGGGGGCATATTACTGGCTATGGGGGGCATATTATGTGGCTAAGGGGGCATATAACCTGGCTAAGGGGGCATATTACTGGCTAAGGGGGCATATTATGTGGCTATGGGGGGCATATTACTGGCTTTGCGGGGCATATTACTGGCTATGGGGGGCATATTACTGGCAGTGTGGGCATATTACTGACTAAGGGGGCATATAACCTGGCTAAGGGGGTATATTATTGGCTAAGGGGGCATATAACCTGGCTAAGGGGGCATATAACCTGGATAAGGGGGGAATATAAATGGCTATGGGGGCATATTACTGGCAAAGGGGGCATATTACTGGCTAAAGGGGGCATATTACCTGGCTAAGGGGGCATATTACCTGGCTAAGGGGGCATATTACTGGCTAAGGGGGCAGTAACCTGGCTACAGGGAGCTAATAACCTGACTACAAGGAGCATATTACTGGCTACAGGGGGCATATTACTGACTACAGGGGTCATAACACTGCCTAAAGGGGGCAGGTAACCTTGCTACAGAAGGCAGTAACAGGGCTAGAGGGGCTAATACCCTGGATAGAGGGGGCAGCAACCTGGCTAGAGGGGGCAAATACTTGGCTAAAGGGGGCTACAACCTGGCTACAGTGGGCTACTACCTGGCTATAGGGGGAAAATATTTACTTACAAGGGGGTAATTATTACATTTTGGGGCACTATAGATGGGGATTTTGTATAGAGATAGGAAATTGTAGAGAAATGCTGATAAAATGAGGAGTCTAAGATGTTTGTTTTGTACATTTTTCAGTGAAGAGTTGTGGACGGTAGAAGTCGTCATGGTGTCTGGTACAAATGGAGAAGAAGATGGGAAATAGAACAACTCTTCAGAGGCGTCTCCTGTAAGTCACTAAATGTAACTGCAGTGTAATCACTTATATTTCTCCTGAGCCTACATACAAAGGTTTTTCTCTGTAAAAATACATCCGCAGTTCACAATGAGACACAAAAAATTCCGTGTGAACCCAGCCCTACTCAGAAAAACTTAAGGGCACGAGCCCTGGATGTTTTGGGATCCTAGCAACGCCCCTGGGCTCAAGTGTGATGGCAACTTTGGGATCAGGAATGAAATCTTCCAGTAGAAGGAAACACTCCCTATCCCCCTCCCTTCATCCACATTTTGCCCCACCCTTGGTTGAACTTAATGGACTTATAGCTTTTTCAGCCATACTAAGTATGTACTATTTAAACTTTTAATATTTTTTATAAATGTTTCTTGTTTCTTTAAATTTTTCGTTTTTTTACTTTAGCAGTAAATCCTCCTAGAGTACCTGCCCACTAGGGGGCGTGATCAATAGTACATTTAGTGCATTGCTTAAACAATACAGAAGGGTGTTCAAAGATGGTGGTTCCCTCACTTAGGGGCACATGTATGAAAATCTGAAAACTGTCTAGGTCTAAAATTCACTTTGTTGCCCATAGCAACCAATCAGAGCATGCTTCACATTTTTCCAGAGCACTATATGTAATTAAAGGGGCCCTCTGATTGGTTGCTATGGGCAACAAAGTGAATTTTAGACCGAGACAGTCTTCATACATGTGGCCTTTATTGTCTGAGGCAAGAAGTGATGGAAAGGAATACATGGTGGCTATTGAAGCCTTGTTAAGGCTTCCAACCATCATGTTAATGAGCTGGCACCCTGCAATCTTGCCGCAGGGGTGCCGATCGGAGTGAAGAATGGTGAGCTCCATTCACTGCTGTTATCGGCAAATGTCAGCTGCAATAAGCAGCTGACACCAGCTTTCTATGTGGCAGGATTGCTGAATAATCCTGCTACATAGGAATTTACCAACACCAGGATGTACCAGTACATCCTGTGTCTGTGAGGAGTAAGTATGCAGGACTGGCAGTACATTGCCACTTCTCTTCTAAGAAGGGAGACTGGGTGTTCTTGTTCCTGTGATTAATGTGAATCCCAGCATTTGGAATTCCACCTTGACTGCTGCCATAGAAACTGCCATGGGACCCGGAGGTTAAAGGGGTTCCCTCACTTCATTGATTCATCTTAACTCAGTCCTGTTTTCTTGGTTTCATTTTGAATTCAGGGGTGTGTTTACTGGCTTCTACTAGGCTGCAGTAGAGGCCAGGTCTGTAGCTATAGCAACCGGTGCTGGCAGCCTATCAGGAGAGATCAAACAGGTCTGTAGCTATAGCGACCTGAGGAGCTGATGCAGCCCATACAAGAGGGGATATCTCAGAATAGGTAGGACACTGTTAATGGACACATATTGCAAAGTGACTTGTTTTTGCAAGATCTTTAACATAAAAAGCAATCCTTGTAGTGAGACAACCCCTTTAAGGGGGGTCCACTTAGCAGCAAGAACATTATTTATTTATGGAATACTAAGATCGCAGCTTTCTGCTCTGTACACTACTATGTGGGTTCTCAGATATTGGGCGGTATTATATATATCTTAATTATTGCTACTTATGCTACTGCTTCCATTTCCTCTCACTGGAAGCTCATTTCATTTTTCTATGGTGCACTATGAATTCTAGATATTCCTCTAATCTACACTAAAAAAACTTTTATGTTATATGTCCTGATATCTCGAAAAATGTGTCTAATTACATGGCACCTTAGGATGTAACGTTTCTTGTGGCATTGGTTAAAGAGGACCATCTCCTGACAGGTCTAGATTAGTAAATACCTATGTCACCTGTAAAATGATATATCTCTGTGTTGTGCTGTTGCTCTGTTTTTCCCCCTAGAAATTTGTTACTGAATCTGTCAGATGGGTGTCACCTTTCTATTTCTCTGTCAGCACTGATTGGGCAATGTCATACTGTGCAGGGACACTCCGCTTAATAGGTAACACCCATCTGACAGACTCATGAATATATTTCCAGAAGAAATAACAGAGGAACAGCACAAAACAGAGATATAAGAGAACAGGCTCCAGAATTGTTATTTCACAGGGAACACAAGGGTTTACTAAAACAGATATATGGGGAGATGTCAAAGGTCCTATTTAAGATAAAGTGTTATTCTTAGTGGCAGAGCTTTTTAAATGCTCGTTTAGTGCCTATTTTAATACAGCAATAACCTCATATTAAATAATAATGAAATATACAGCTTCAAATTAAGGTGTAGGAAGATGCACATTATATTTGACAATGCTTTAATAATATACAAGCTAAAATGTTACGGCTGCAGTATTACCATTGATAGAAGGAGGCAATTACCCTCAGTGTAATTTTGCTGTACTGACATATTGGTGAAGATATTGAGTTATCTGTAATTATTGGCCAAATAATCCATAATAACAATACAGTGTATCTGGAAGCTTTGGGAGAGGGAAAATAGAAATAAACAGAAATGTCAGCACAAATCTGGAAGTGTCAGCATTTCTTACTACGCTGCAATAAAGAGTAGGTGAAAGAGTTAAGAGCGAGCCTGACAATACAGACATATGGGTTTTAGATTGTTCATATTTTTCTATGTATAATGCTTGCTTCGATTCGTTACGGTGTGATTGGTTTTATGATTATTTTATATCTCAGTAGAAAAATATGTAATCATGGGGCCCCATAAAGAGTATTTGAAGGGGCCCCCTTAAGCGCATGTACATTAGGAATGCAAATAGATACACACATACAAACAATACATAAACTGTATATAGACACAAATACCTATAGACAAACATCCACTAACCTAAAGCGCAAAGTCACATATAGGATTGATGGAGAAAGGAACTACTAAGGACAATTTAGTGATTTTTTATCTCAATAGCACTGATGTATTCAGCAGCGTTGTACAGTGGTTGTCATCACTCACATCCATCCCTATCTTCACAATCTAAATTCTGCCACCCATGAAAGAGGTTTTCGCATCTGGTTACTTCCAGGTCTGAGGCCGGCTCATAACTTGTTGTAAGCAAGTCTCAGGAACAGGATGATTGCTGCTCTTGAGTGGTTCTCCCCATTTATTTCTATGGATTTTCCGAGTATAGCCAAGCACATTCACCTTGCTTTATTGAGAACTCCCATAGAATTTAATCTGGAGAACTGTTAAAGTGTGGCCATTTTTATTTTCTCTAAGGCCAACTTGTAACCAGATGGGAAAACCCTTTCAAACAGTTACCAGTCTGCTGCTTCCTCCATTTCTGGGCCTGCGACTGCCATATACCTTTGGTCACGTCCCAGAAAAGTGTGAAAGAGATACCCCAGACGATAATAGTGCCCCACATAATAATCGTGTCCCCAACACAATTGTAGTACCCACTTTGTTCCTGCACACAGTAACATTTTTTTTATCAAAGTAATAGTACCCATTTAATACCCTTCCCAAAGCAAAGGTCCGACCACACGGCAGTGTTTATTGGTCGTATTTTCAGACGGATTTGGAAAGCATCTGAAAACCAACAAGAAAACATTGCCATAGACTTGAAAAGAAAATCTGTTCAGTAGTCTACAATGAACAGATTTCCAGACTGATGGATTTTCAGCAGGTGGCATTCCGAAAAACTTGGAACATGCACAACCTTGCATCCAGATTTTGGGTGGAAGGTGTGCAATTCAATGGTTATTGGGGACAGGCAAATCCACAAACTGCGGACAGAATTGTCCCCAAAACCTTTGAAAGACGATAAAATACTAGCCGAATTCTTGAACAGAAACTGACCGGCATTTTACATATGCCGTGTGGACATACCCTAATAGTGCCCACTCACACAGACAAAAATGCTCCCGATAGAGTAATAGTGTCCTCTTTCTGACCCTATGGAACAATTGTGCCTTTGTGTAACCTCTTCATGGTAAAGGTATGTGCACACAGCGTATTGCGGCGCACAGGTACTCACAGCAATACACCCTCATTAGCACTGTTAAAAGTCTGCGCTTCCAAGCGCGTACTTTCAACACAATATTAGCCGAGGCAGCTTCCTGCCTCCTTTACTTTCTTATAATAGTGATTGAGACATTGTCGAAGCACAACAAGGTGTTTTACCCCAAATCTTCTGTATGAATAAATAGTCACTGTAATTTATATTATTTAATCCATTAGGAGGGTATATATTTCAACAGACAGTGAAGCAGCACATAAAGGTATCAGACAATACAGATCGGATAACTGAATTCAACATTCAATTTAGGAGGTGGGCAATCAACACTAACCAAGATAAAAGCTATGTATGAAACGTGAAGCCGACAAGCCAGTTCTAAATTGATATAGAGGAGTGTTGAATACAACAGTATGTATGAAAGAGTGTTATGCGCCAATCTTTGTCTAAGCCGTATGGTTTTGTACGGACGTTTCACGCCAAACTGGCATTCTTGGCAAATTCAAAAGTGTCATGAATGGTGCAGACTGCTCAAAGTTTTGCCACGTGACTATTCATATTTCTATAGAGCAGGGCTACAACAGTTTTTGGCTTAAAATATACCAGAAAACTGGAGCAACCCCATTCATACTTGCCCCACTAAGTATTCAGAGAAGACGTTAAATAATAATAATAATAATAATAATAATAATAGTAGTGATAATAATCATAATAATAATAATCATAATAAAAAAATAATAACAATCATAATAGTAGTAATAATGATAATAATAATAATAATAATAATAATAATAATAACAACAATAATAATATACTAAGCTAGAAGACAAGCAGCAGAGGCTAAATAATATAAGTAGTCTTTTTCTATGGTGTATAATGTAAGAAAATCTTGATTGACATCCCAGCTATTGGAGAAGTACATTAGCCAAGATCTTCAGCTTGGTCAATTATACACAAGCATAGATTAATTATAAACAAAATTCCTCTTGGGTATAAATGAGTGTCCAATTATGCAGGATCAGCATACCGGAGCTGAATATTTATGAGCCGGAGGGTTGAAGGGTAGCAGAAGAGGTGGCCCTCACTGTCCTCTCTGCTGGCCATCTCCAAGGTGATACAGAGAACAGTCCTTTTTATACAAAAGCAATGCCCATAATTACATTTTCAAACTCCATTCTGTAGATATAAGGCTTCATGCTTCATGCAGGCTTGGCCCGGAGCCTGTCCGGAATACCAAGCTGACAATTATGCTGAATTATGGGAAACTCTAGGATGTAGATTGTTATCCAACCTGAGCTTGGACCAGAGAATTCATTTTGCCTTATTAATGATCTCTGCTGCACTCTGTGGTTAACCGCTGGTCAGCTCCAGAAGCTCACTGTCCTCTTGTAATTGAACAGGTTTCAGACGTACAATGTAATTGCATCCACTATGGGTGGCTGCATAGGCGGATCCCGGTGTACGAGATAGACCACAATGTTTTGTTATGATTGATGCAAGAAGAAATAATGTGTAACATGTTAGGCTTTGTTCATATTCAGAATGAGCCAAACATCGACTGTATACAACCTGCTAAAAGATCTAAGGACTTTTTGGATGCATTTCCTTATATACAGTACAGCAAGGTACATGTGATTAAATGGAACCTGCTAAGTGGTTTATGCTGCCTTTCAGCAGGGTGTGATAGAGGGAGGGAAGCTGAGCTCTGTGATATATAGGGTTATATGACAGAGGGAGAGAAGCTGAGCTCTGTGATATATAGGGTTATATGATAGAGGAAGAGAAGCTGAGCTCTGTGATATATAGGGTTATATGATAGAGGGCGAAAGGCTGAGCTCTGTGATATAGAGGGTTATATGATAGTGGAGAAGCTGAGCTCTGTGATATATAGGATTATATGATGGAGGAGATAAGCTGTGCTCTGTGATATATAGGGTTATATGATAGAGGAGAGAAGCTGAGCTCTGTGATATATAGGATTATATGATAGAGGAGAGGAGCTGAGCTCTGTGATATATAGGGTTATATGATAGAGGGAGAGAAGCTGAGCTCTGTGATATATAGGGTTATATGATAGAGGAGAGAAGCTGAGCTCTGTGATATATAGGATTATATGATAGAGGAGAGGAGCTGAGCTCTGTGATATAGAGTGTTATATTATAGTGGAGAAGCTGAGCTCTGTGATATATAGGATTATATGATGGAGGAGAGGAGCTGAGCTCTGTGATATATAGGGTATAAATGATAGAGGAGAGAAGTATGAGCTCTGTGATATATAGGTTATATGATAGAGGATAGGAGATGAGCTCTGTGATATATAAGGTTATATGATAGAGGAGAGAATCTGAGCTGTGTGATATATAGGGTTATATGATAGAGGAGAGAAACTGAGCTCTGTGATATATAGGGTTATATGATAGAGGGAGAGAAGCTAAGCTCTGTGATATGTAGGGTTATATGATGAGGAGAGGAGCTGAGCTCGTATATTAGGGTTAATGATGGGGAGAAAGCGATCTCTGTGATATATACGGTTATATGATAGAGAGAGAGAGAAGCTGAACTCTGTGATATCTAGGGTTAAATGATAGAGGGAGAGAAGCTGAGCTCAGTGATATATAGGGTTATATGATAGAGAACTGTAGAGGAGCTGAGATCTGTGATATATAGGGTTATTTGATAGAGGAAAGGAGCTGAGCTCTGTGATATATAGGGTTATATGATAGAGGAAAGAAGCTGAGCTCTGTGATATATAGGGTTATATAATAGAGGGAGAGAAGCTGAGCTCTGTGATATATAGGGTTATATATATGATATTTCAATGGGTAAATCCACACTCCTCTCCTTGGGCCTCCAACCGGAATGGGATGGTGCTCACCCAGAAAAGAAAAAAGGAGGGATAGGGACAGACAGGCGCCCAGATATAGTGTAGTATTTAGATGTTATAGGAAAATATCGATATATGAATTTGCTCACCTGAGCTTGTTGTACAGTGTATGGTACAACACATATAGAAGGAGTTATCAGTCGGTTATCACCATCAGCCGCCAGTGCCTCCAAAGTCCACTCATGCGCCTCACCCACAAAGGGCAGGAGAAAGATATATAGCTATTTGATCCACTTCTGGCTGTCCAGCCACGAAATGGGAGTAGAGGTAGCGCTAGCGCTTGTTTATATAAAATAAAATAAAAATATTTCCGTTTAGAATCAAGGAAAAATTAGAAAATTCTCTGTAGTTCTGAGAATTTTATTTTTAAAATATAAATATAAAAAACAATCAATTATAAATATGAAAAAATAACAACGCGTTTCGCGTCCATCCTCGCATGCTTCCTCAGGAGTTCTGACAGTATTCACAGTCTCCTTTCTCTATATAGTCTACAAGGGCGCCACCTCTTTTGTGAAAGTACCCAATCCTATGTCGCCCTTATCCTTCCTTATACATACATATAAAAACAACGTATTCATATGTCACAAAATACACAAGCATTTAAAATTACACAAGCATTTAAAATTGCAAACGCTGCACCACATCCTTTAAAACTTGAACAATAAAACCATTACCTGTTATACATATTCATTTCCTTTCCTGCCTCTTCTGACTGTGAATGTACCTCCAGCGCCGGCTCCCGGCAGGAACAGGAAGTTCTCGTCATCAGCCAGGAGTCAGTGACATCACTGGTCTGACTCAAGTCGGCATTGAGCATGCTCAATGCCAGTACTAGATCGCAGGAGCTCCTGCTTCCCTCAGACTATTAGAAGCTGCCACTAGGGGATGGGAACTATGTGAGGGAAAAAAAAATTTTTTGTGTCTTTCTACTCCTCCTTAATAAATGAACTCTTGGTCTTAATTTAAAACTGCAGGATTAAGGGTATTTAATTTAAAGATCCAGTACATTTCTTTATTTGTCAATGCCTGGAGTCTATCCGTTAGACCTTCTGATATAAAATCGATGGGCTGTACTTTTAAATTATAATTGCCATCTGGGTGTTCATCTAGAACATGTCTGGGAAGGCTATACAGTCTATTTCCCTTTTTAATATTTGATCTATGATTATTCATCCGTTGGGAGAGTTTTGTGGTTGTCCTCCCAACGTACTGCTTACCGCAGCTGCAAGTGATAAGATAAACCACATAACAAGATCTACAGTTCAAATTAAAACGGATCTTGAATTTTTCATTTGTGAATGTGGACGAAAAGACTGTACCTATTTGCAACATAGAGCAACATTTACAGGTGGGAAAAAGGCACATTGTTATTCCTTCCACATGGCCCTTTGAAACCTCACAAGGTTCTTTTTTCGTATTTCTTTCTCGGGATGGGGCCACTGAACTTTTTATGGTTTTGGCTCTTCTGTATGTGATACTTGGTTTTAACGTAATCTGGGTCTTCAAAATCGGGTCCAAACGTAGGATACCCCAATGTTTTTTTAAGATGGAATATAATTCAGAATGTTGGGACGAATATGATGTAACTAAATTATTTTTAAAATCACCCCCTGTACTATCTTTTTTTGGGGAGAAGACATATTCTGTCTGCGTTTTTTTTGCGGCTCTAATTTTTGCCTCCTCAATAAGGGATTTGGGATAACCCTTATCCCTAAACCTTTCTGAAAGAATTTGTGCCTGCTCCTGATAGATGACATCTGAGGTACAATTTTTCCGGACACGCCGAAATTGTCCAAAAGGTACATTTCTCGTCCATTTTTTGTAGTGGTTACTGGAGAAATGTATAAAGTTGTTAGAGTCCACTTGTTTAAAATGAGTTTTTGTGCAGACTCTACCCTTATCATGGTACAGATACAAGTCTAAATATTGGATGGCATCCTTATTTATAGTGGAAGTGAATCTGATGCCTGCAGAATTTGTATTTAGATCATATAAAAAACTAGCTGCTTCCTCCAAAGTGCCACTCCATATGAATATCAAGTCGTCTATGAACCTCTTATAGTAGACGATGTTCTGCCTTATTTATTGTAATCTGAGAGGATATATAGATCTTCAGTTACCCATAAACAGGTTGGCCAGCGATGGGGCAACCCTTGTCCCCATCGCCGTGCCAACCTGCTGGACAGCCAGAAGTGTATCAAATAGCTATATATAGGGTTATACGATACAGGAGAGGAACTGAGATCTGTGATATATAGGGTTATATGATAGAAGAGAGGAGCTGAACTCTGTGATATATAGGGTTATATGATAGAGGGAGAGAAGCTGAGCTCTGTGATATATAGGGTTATTTGATAGAGGAGAGCAGCTGAGCTCTGTGATATATAGGGTTATATGATAGAAGGAGAGAAGCTGTGCTCTGTGGTATATAGGGTTATATGATAGAGGAGAGAAGCTGAGCTCTGTGATATATAGGGTTAAATAATAGAGGGGAGAAGCTGAGCTCTGTGATATATAGGGCTATATGATAGAGGAGAGGAGCTAAACTCTGTGATATATAGGATTACATGATAGAGTAGAGGAAGGATGAGAACCAACAGAGAGCGGTGTCCTGTAGGCCAATGGCACTGAGCATGCTGAAGAGAAGGTGGTGATCCACAGTGTCAGATCCAGAAGAAGCAACAATGAGTAGTTGCCCTGTGATTTAGCAGTGAGGAGATCATTAGAGACTTTAACTAGAGCAGTTTTCGGTGAAGTATAGGGTGCAGAAACCTGATTGTAAAGGATCAAGAAGAGAGTTAGCGGACACATAGCGGGTTAGGTGAGAGCAGACCAAGCATTCCAGGAGTTTAGAGATAAAGGGCAGGTTAGAGACTGGTTGGTAATTAGCAGCACAGGACAGTTCCAGAGAGGGCTTTTTTATTAAAGGGGTTATGATGGCGTGTTTAAAGGAAGATGGAAAGATGCCAGTGGAGAGAGAGAGGTTGAAGATTGCAGTAAGGTGAGAGATTATAGCTGGAGTAATGAACTGGACAAGGTGGGAGGGAATGGGGTCACTAGAGCGGGTGGTGGGGTGGGCAGACAGGAGAAGCCTGGATTCTTCTTCCTCTGTCGTTAAGTCAAGGGCTGAGAGCAGACTAGAGGACGTGCGGGAAGGGACATAACGCGGTATAGTGATGTTAAAATTCTGTCGGATTTTTTACGGCATTTTAACATTTGCAGTGTAGACATAGCTTAAGTTAGTAGAAGGAAAACTATTTCACTGCATTGCAGGAGATCAGATAAGTTGAAAGGGTTGAGGTGGGGTGAAGAGAGGGAAGCTGGCGGGCAAAGTGTAGATGATGCTGGACCCTGGAGGGAGGCCAACAAGTCCTCTGCCTCCCTCATTTGTACATAGGGCTAGTACAACTGAAATTGAAACAGACCAAAAAAGGATTTATGAATGTAGCAGAGGTTAGTTTGACCATGATATCATCATGTGTTATCTGTTCCTAGATCATTAGTAGATCTATGTACTGCAAAGAGAAATCACAGACACGAAGTGCAACTCCTCGTGCAAATAAAGTTTTAAATTACAGGAGTAATAAATATAAAAGAGCTTCTCACCTATTTAAGTTGTGCAAATGAAATGGCACAACTCATATTTGGGCATACGTGAATATCCAACCCCAAGGGTTATGGCCGAGCTGCCTCCTGCTGAATCGCGGTGCTCCTCCACAGAACTTTTCGGTGAGCTCCGGTTCCAAATGGTTGGATTGGTTTATTCAAAAAAACGTATGGAAATAAACACATCCAGTTTATTTCCATACGTTTTTTGGAATAAACCAATCTGACCACCTGTTCCTAGATTATAAACTAATAAAGCCACTGAAAAGCACTGAAAGATTTGTGCATTGTCTGTCAAGTTAATCTTTGCTACATCTGTAATTTATGAAGAGTAAGACATACATGGTACAGTGTATTTGCAAAGGGACTCGTACAGTATCCTGGTAAAATAATCCTATATGTATGGAATATTATATATATATATATATATATATATATATATATATATACAGTAACTAGATATTCAACAGTGCACATAGCCATTAATCCCTTACCATAATTGATTTTTCCAGCCTTATAAGACTGATGTCCTCTTCTTAGGATCGGATGGGGTCCCAGCACTCCCGCCAACCACCTGATTGAAGAGGCTGAGCCACTTGAGAACCATATAATTCTAAGAAATGCTGCCACATTCACTTTGATGGGACAATGTTGCAGTACCTTGTATTGCTGCTACTAATATAATGGCGATTACACACACTAGCACTTATAAACATGGAAGAGACAGCAGTGATCACACGAGTGCCAAGTCCCCTTTATTCAGCTGATCAACGGGGTCCTGGGAGTTTGACCCCCTACCAATCTAGTTTCACTGAACAATCATGAGGTTAGGTAATCAGTTTTACAAAGCTGGAAAACCCTTTGTATATGATAGACTGACCCGGTCACTACCTTATAGTATGAGCCAAATAGGTGACCTATAATGCATATTGGCATATTCTACTTTACTCTCCATGGATGGGGTCCATGTTGTTGACTTATCTCCTCCTTCTCCATTGATTTTTAAAATGTCATTTTCTAGGATGACGGGTCGCTTCCACCATCTCTACTCACCCTGTATTACTACATTTGTAGATGAACACAGCAGAGGTTCTTTCTTCAAGCATTTTGTACAAACCAGTTTTCGAAAGCTTTTATTTTTTGCATACAATATGTTTAATGTAATGCAGCTCTGTGTGTGTAGAACATGTTACCAGACATAGTTCATTCTCTTGACTCGTTCAATCAAACACCTCAACATACACATCTATCTCCCTGTGCATTCATATACAGTAAGTGCATTAGTACATTCTCACTTAATTCAAGTAAATAGAAAGACATGTACATTACTTAGCTGGCGCATTCCACCTATTCATGGCTTTCCCAGAAGTGGGATAGAAGCATATGTACATAATGTACATTTAGCTGTCAATATGCCAAGGACATTGTATGTACTTTAAGGGAACTTCTTCGCACAATATCTTTAGTCCTCCCATTCTCTCATATTCACGCTCGGGCTGAACATAATTATTTTTATCACACTTGAGTGAAGTATTTGATTGCATGCCCTCATTATCTCCCGCTTTGACTTTTGCAATCTTCTGCTAACTGATGAACGAAAGTAATTTTGTGTCAAGGTAACATCACAATGATATTCTGAAGCCCCTGTTTTCTGTCCACAGGCCAGGTACAGTCAGGTCTCCACAGTGCAAGCCTCCCTTTGCTGACCCAAACCTTGAGCTGAGCTGAGACCACATGCCTAGGAGGTGAGAGACATTTCAGTATTTACATCAGTTAGCACCTGATTGTCACAGCCAAGCATGCCTGACAGTCGCCATACTTGTCAACAATGTGTATCTACTGTAGCCTCCATTATTTTTTTTCATTATGGTATTAAGATCTAGAAATTATAATTATTATTAAACGCACTCATATTCTGGGTACCCTAAATATGTCCCATCCCATTGTGTAGCATTTATTGATAAGCTGTGCTGAGAAAGCATTGACCCTCACTGAAAAAAAGTAATTTTTCTGAATATGAATCTGGAGAACTGTAAGTTTATAGTTTGTCCAAGCTACAATGTTCTCAGTAGTTTTTAAACTGATCACCATAAGGGTATGTTCACATAATGTACTGCGGCGCGTACAGTACACGCTGCAGTACTTTATGTGTTTCGGGAGCTCGCGCTAATATGTGCATACTCCCGAAGCGCGGGGGGGTCGGCAGTCCACCGGCCACATAGACATGCATTACTCGTGTCGGGTATTCGCCACAAATAATTGACATGTCACTTACCTCCCCGCGCGTACAATACGATAATATTGTACGAGCGGGGAGAGGAGGCGTAATCCATAGTTCTCTATGAGAGCTATGAATTACCGTAATTATGGGGCGCATTTCCAAGCATATTAAGCACAGTACGCCACGAAATACGCGCCAAAATGCGCCCCAATATAAGCCGTGTGAACATGCCCCAAGGCAGGCATCCTCAAACTGTGGCCCTCCAGCTGTTGGGAAACTACAACTCCCATCATTCCCACTGTTATAGATTATATAAATGCATGATGGGAGTTGTAGTTTCCCAACAGCTGGAGGGCCACAGTTTGAGGATGCCTGTCCTAAGGGATAAGCAGTATTCCACAAGCCAATGATCTGGCACTGCTATGATACCCGATTACAATGTGGTCATGCTTTTTTGATACTTCACACAGTTGTTAGTGTATGACTGTTTTTGTGTGTAGCTTGTATATTTAGAGTCTCTTCTTCCCCTATGCTGCTATGATCTCCTGTGACTACTGAATGGGTGGGCTCTTCTTAGTGTATTATCAGACAGATGCCTTCTTACCTCTGCTGCTCCTCCTCCCCTCCCCTCCTCACAGCATGAGTCTCACACATACACTGAGCACTATGGGAAAGGAGCTGAGAAGCTCAAGCACCCTCTATTAGATGTAACAAATCCTCAATTTGCTTTTGACCCACTGAATCTTCAGAAAGCAAAAGGGATATTAGCCAAGCCAGTAGCACCCATCTGCAGACAGCTGTTTCGGAGGTTTTTCCCCTCATCAGTGCAGAGCAGAGTGTGAGGCTGGCTTGGTGGGAGGCAATGAGTGGCTCAGAAAGGGGAACATCTCTCCTTGAGGAGAGAACCAAATTGGTGTGTGGAGTTTTGAATTGCATTTTTTCCCTTTACTTAGAATCTGCATATCACAAGGCATTATGGGAAAGGAGCTAAGAAGCTCAAGTGCCTTTTATTGGATGTAACAAATCCTCAATTTGCTTTTGACCTACTGAGTCTTCAGAAAGCAAAAAAAAAATATTAGCCAAGCCAGCAGCACCCATCTGCAGACAGCTGTTTCAGGGTTTTTCCGATCATCAGTGCAGAACACAGTGTACTGGCTGGCTGGCTGAGTGGGAGGAATCCCACTCAGCCAGCCAGTATACTCTGCTCTGCAAAACCCCGAAACAGCTGTCTGCAGATGGGTGATACTGGCTTGGCTTATATTTATTTTGCTTTCTGAAGACTCAGTGGGTCAAAAGCAAATTGAGGATTTGTTACATCTAATAGAGGGCGCTTGAGCTTCTCAGTTCCCTTTTAAATTTAAAGTATTTGTGTATTCAGATTTCTTAGTAGAGGGCAAAAAGGCAATTCAAAACTCTACACACCAATTTTGTGCTCTCCTCAAGGAGAGATGTTCCACTTTCTGACATACACGGAGGACAAGATACTGCTGCATAATCCTCTTCAAAGAGTCCAGCAGATCATGAAAATTGCTTCTTTACCCAATAAAATACATTACATTGTTTTTCAGATCTTCCAATATACTACTGTTTTATGAATTAAGTATTGCACATCATTGGTCCATGGATCCCTCTTGCAGATTATTTCTGTTGTAGTCACATATAGAAGGCTTGGTTTAGAACTAGGATGTCCTAGTAATAACTTCTAGTGGATCACCCTTTAGGTGTACTGTAATCACACTTAGGGCACATCTAGGATGACATGTACGAACGGGGCTACGCCAGTTTTCTGTCATGCGGCCAAAAACCTGTCATAGCCTTGTTGTAGACATGTATGAAGAGTCGTATGCCAAAACTTTTGAATGCGCCAAGTTTGCAGGGGTTTTTCGTGCCAGAATTGTATGATAGCGCCAAAGTTTGACACAAACATACTAATGCGACAATTTTTGGCTCATAACTGTAGTACACATCTACAGTGCCTTGCAAAATTATTCGGCCCCCTTTAACTTTTCAACCTTTTGCCACATTTCAGGCTTCAAACATAAATAAATTTTTTTTTTTTTTTGTGCAGAATCAACAACAAGTGGGACACAACTGTGAAGTGGAACGAAATTTATTGGATATTTTAAACTTTTGTAAAAAATAAAAAACTGAAAAGTGGGGCATGCAAAATTCGCCCCCTTAAGTTAATACTTTGTATTGCCACCTTTTGCTGTGATTACAGCTGCAAGTCGCTTGGGGTATATCTCTATCAGTTTTGCACATCGAGAGACTGAAATACTTGCCCATTCTTCCTTGGCGCACAGCTGAGCTCAGTGAGGTTGGATGGAGAGCGTTTGTGAACAGCTGGAGCTCAGTGAGGTTGGATGGAGAGCGTTTGTGAACAGCTGGAGCTCAGTGAGGTTGGAATTGGAGGAGCAGGTTTTGTGAACAGCTGGAGCTCAGTGAGGTTGGATGGAGAGCGTTTGTGAACAGCTGGAGCTCAGTTGAGGTTGGATGGAGAGCGTTTGGTGAACAGCATGGAGCTCAGTGATGGTGTGGATGTGAGAGCGTTATGTGAACAGCAGTTGTCAGCTCTTTCCACAGATTCTCCATTGGATTCAGGTCTGGACTGTGACTTGGCCATTCTAACACCTGGAGACGTGTATTTGTGAACCATCCATTGTAGATTTTGCTTTATGTTTGGGATCATTGTCTTGTTGGAAGATAAATCTCTGTTCCAGTCTCAGGTCTTTTGCAGACCAACAGGTTTTCTTCCAGAATGGTCCTGCATTTGGCTCCATCCATCTTCCCATCAATTTTAACCATCTTCCCTGTCCCTGCTGAAGAAAAGCCCAAACCATGATGCTGCCCCCACCATGTGTGACAGTGGGGATGGGATGTTCAGGGGGATGAGCTGTGTTGCTTTTACGCCAAACGTATCGTTTTGCATTGTGGCCAAAAAGTTTGATTGTGGTTTCATCTGAGCAGAGCCCCTTCTTCCACATGTTTGTTGTGGCAAACTTTAAACAAGACTTTTTATGGATATCTTTGAGAAATGGCTTTCTTCCTGCCTCTTCCATAAAGGCCAGATTTGTGCAGTGTATGACTGATTGTTGTCCTATGGACAGACTCTCCCACCTCAGCTGTAGATCTCTGCAGTTCATTCAGAGTGATCATGGGCCTCTTGGCTGCATCTCTGATCAGTCTTCTCCTGTTTGAGATGAAAGTTTAGAAGGACGGCTGGGTCTTGGTAATTTGCAGTGGTCTGATACTCTTTCCATTTCAATATGATCGCTTCCACAGTGCTCCTTGGGATGTTTAAAGTTTGGGAAATCTCTTTGTATCCAAATCCAGCTTTAAACTTCTCCACAACAGTATCACGGACCTGTCTGGTATGTTCCTTGGTCTTCATGATGCTCTCTTCACTTTAAACAGAACCCTGAGACTATCACAGAGCAGGTACATTTATACGGAGACTTGATTACACACAGGTGGATTATATCTATCATCATCAGTCATTTAGGACAACACTGGATCATTCAGAGATCCGCACTGAACTTCTGGAGTGAGTTTGCTCCACTGAAAGTAAAGGGGCCGAATAATATTGCACGCCCCACTTTTCAGTTTTTTATTTTTTACAAACGTTTAAAATATCCAAAACTTTCGTTCCACTTCACAATTGTGTCCCACTTGTTGCTGATTCTTCATGTTATTTTTTTATGTTTGAAGCCTGAAATGTGGCAAAAGGTTGAAAGGTTCAAAGCGCCTGAATACTTTCGCAAGGCACAGTATACCAATTGGAAAATGGTGTGGCTGAGACATGTTTTGCAGTAGAACGGGACACATGTATAAAGTGCTGTGAGACGCTTTCATACATACTGGCGCCTTCTATGCTGCTCTAAAGCAATTTAAAACTAGTGTGTTGGCGCCAGGTTTCATACATGTCACCCGTAGGTTTTAAGGAAAATAGATGCATTTATAAAATTGCATACTTCCCTTTGATCGCTGATCAAGGTTGTGTTATATTAGAACATTAAATGTAATATTGTTACATAACAACATAACCTCTTGTGATCAAAAACATTATGACATTAAAGGGAATCCAATATTAACCAGATAATGGTACATATTCTTTTCCTCTAGGCTTTTTTTGTTTTCTAAGTGTAGATTTTTTAATTCTTTTTTTTTGTGTATGATCATGAAGGCCATCTTGCCTGAGTTATTTTAACACATTTTGAGATCTGCCTTGCTGCAGCTAAAATAGACATAGGATCCTATGAAAAGGAACTGACTCATTTACTCTATGGGAGAGTTTTCTAGACATGCTCTTTGACCTGAGAATATAACCCTATATATCACAAAGCTCAGCTCCTCTCCTCTATCATATAACCCTATATATCACAGAGCTCAGCTTCCTTTCCCTCTATCATATAAACCCATATATCACAGAGCTCAGCTTCTCCCTCTATCATATAACCCTATATTTCACACAGCTCAGCTTCTCTCCTCTATCATATAACACATATATCACAGAGCTCAGTTTCTCTCCTCTATCATATAACCTATATTTCACACGCTCAGCTTCTCCCCCTCTATCATATACCCTATATATCACAGAGCTCAGTTCCTCTCCTCTATCATATAACCCTATATATCACAGACTCAGTTTTCTCCCCCTCATATCCCATATAACCCCAATTAAAATATATACCAGAGCTCAGATTCTCTCCTCTATCATATAACCCTATATATCACAGAGCTCAGCTTCTCTCCCTCTATCATATAACCCTATATATCACAGAGCTCAGCTCATCTCCTCTATCATAATCCTATTTATCACAGAGCTCAGCTCCTCTCCTCTATCATATAACCCTATATATCTCTGAGCTCAGCTTCTTTTCTCTATCAAATAACCCTATACATCACAGAGCTCAGCTTCTCTCCTCTATATCATATAACCCTATATGTCACAGAGCTCAGCTTCTCTCCTCTATCATATAACCCTATATGTCACACAGCTCAGCTTCTCTCCTCTATCATATAACCCTATATATCACAGAGCTCAGCTTCTCTCCTCTATCATATAACCCTATAAATCACATATCTAAGCTTCTCTCCCTCTATCATATACAGTAACCCTATATACAGGGCCAGAGTGGGAATAAAAATCAACCCTGGCACAAAGCCCCCACCAGCCCACATACAATATCCGCTTAAAAAATTCCCCTTGTTCTCGCACCTCGCCACTGTCTAAAATAAACGACCCGATAAAGCTGCTTTCACACAGAACATTTTTGGTGAATTTTTTATGTGTTTTTGGTGCGTTTTTGTGCAGAAAGGCAGAGCAGTTAATGCTGTACATTTCTGCACAAAAAACGCATCAAAAAATGCACCAAAAACCGCTCCGTGTGAAAGCCCCCTACACGCAAGCAAGAAAGAAAAAGTGGTGCAGAGAAACCCCTCATCACAGAGTCAGATGTGCACTTGCTTTACAATCAGGGACACGCCCACACTGACACTACATAAGCACCAACATAACCTACAACCCCACCAATCACATCCCAGTAGTCAGGCACCATCCATGAATACAGCACTGATTCAACACAGAAGTAAAATGACCCCTGACCCGCAGGGACTCACAGGGGACGTCATCTCTATGGGAGTTGTTCCTTTCTCCTTTTCTTCTCCTTCTGCCCAAACCTCCATAATGACTTCCCTGATGAGTTGTTCCCTTCCATTTTTTCTCCGTCCAGTACAGCATGCAATGTCTTCTTCTAGTGTTCACTACTTATCCTTGTAGAATTTACCACAAATACATCTTAGACTCGTCTCTTTACCAGTACTTTCCTATCAATTCCACAAACAGCGTATGTTAGACCCGAAAATTAGAAATTAAAAAATGTCAGATAAGTGGCATGTAACAGGTACCCCCATTGATAGGTAAAAGGCCTTCCCCCATTTAAATTGGTAGGTAACAGGGCCTACCCTGTACTAGCAGGTATGGGCTGCCCCCAGTAATCAGCAGGTAGCTAGGGCTGCCCCCGTAACTAGCCAGGTAGCTGGGGCTGCCCCAGTAACTAGCCAGGTAACTGGGGCTGCCCCCAGTAATCAGCCAGGTAGCTAGGGCTGCCCCCAGTAACTAGCCAGGTAGCTGGGGCTGCCCCCAGTAGCTAGCCAGGTAACTGGGGCTGCCCCCAGTAATCAGCTAGGTAGCTAGGGCTGCCCCCAGTAACTAGCCAGGTAGCTGGGGCTGCCCCCAGTAGCTAGCCAGGTACCTGGGCTGCCCCCAGTAATCAGCTAGGTAGCTAGGGCTGCCCCCAGTAATCAGCCAGTTAGGGCCAGTAATTAGCCATGTAAGGGCAGTAATTAGCCAGGTAGGGCCAGGGGCAGTAATTAGCCAGCTAGGGCCAGTATTTAGGCAGTCAGGGCCAGTATGTAGGCAGTCAGGGCCAGTATGTAGGCAGTCAGGGCCACTATGTAGGCAGGCAGGGCTAGTATGTAGGAAGGCAGGGCCAGTATGTAAGCAGGCAGGGCCAGTATATAGCCAGGCAGGGCCAGTATATAGCCAGGCAGGGCCAGTATGTAGCCAGGCAGGGCCAGTATGTAAGCAGGCAGGGCCAGTATGTAAGTAGGCAGAGCCAGTATGTAAGCAGGCAGGGCCAGTATGTAGCCTGGCAGGGCCACTAATGGAGGCACGCCATTTTAAATAGGCATGCGGGCTAGTATATAGGCAGACGGGCAGTATATAGCAGACAGGGCAGGTATATATGACGGGGCATATATAGCAGACGGGGCTTGGTAAAGGTAGACAGGGGGTAATAGCAGACAGGGCTGGTTATAGGAGAAGGCTGTATAATGGTAACAGGGCTGGTATATAGTAGACAGGGCAGTATAATGTAGACAGGGCATATATAACAACAGGCAGAAAATAGGTAGACACAGAAAAGGAGACAGGGGGGTAATAGGAAACCCCCAAATTAAGGCGACAGGGCGGTATATGGGGTAAAAGGGCAGGAAAAAGCAGGGCGGAAATGGTGAAAAAAGGGGGGGGCATATATTTTCGGGCAGGATATGGAAAACCCTTTTAAACAACTATTTTTAAAAAAAAAAAAAAAACAATACAAACCAGCTTTCCCCCCCCTCCCCCTGGGCCCCGCCGCACAGGTGGGGACCGGGGGGGCCCCCAGACTTTTTTCTCCCCACCTCCCCGGGGCCTCCGGGGACTGCGCAGGACAGAAACCCGGCTTTTTCTGCCCCTCGGCCCTCTTGCACCGGCGGGTCACGGGCGTGAGGCCAGGCTGGGTTGGTGCCCCGGCCTCAGCCGTGTGGGCGAGGGGGGCCCTGTTGGCCCCTGCCACAGGGCCCGGGGGTCGCTGATGCGACCATTGGGGCCCCTGTACGCGCCACGCCCGGGTTGCCGAGACTCGGGACCCGCCGGGGAGAAACCGCCCCCTGGGCTGCGTCCAGCCGCCCTGTGGCCCCGGACCCAGCGGCCCGCCGGGGAAATGCCCGGTTTGGCCCCCGTGGCGTCCGGGGCCTGCCCTTATATCACAAAGTGAGCTTTCTCCTCTATCATATAACCCTATATACACAAGCTCATTCTCTCCCCCTATCTTTAAACCCCATATATCCAGAGCTCAGTTCTTTCCCATCATATAACCCTATATATCACAGAGCCAGCTTTCTCCCTCAAATAAAACCTTATTACAGAGCCAGCTTCCTCCCCCAAAGAAAAACCCATAATACCGGCCCGCCCCCTTTTAAACACCCGCTCTCAATGGGCACATAAACCACCTACCCAATTTCCCCTTTTAAGTGAGTTCACAAGCTGAGGTGTAGTTGCAGGTTTTTGGTGAGGATGTAGATGGGCTTTTAATAAATCCAGGCAGAATTGAGGTATGGCTGCAGATTATACAGAATTTAACCTTTGCCATGTGTAGGGCAGAGGTAAAATTCTGAGTTTTTTCGGGTTTGTCTATTAGCCTCGTATTAAAAAACCTTTTTAGAGAGTCTCGGGGGGTGAAGGCGGCCAGGGAGAAAAACAAAAAGCATGAATTATCACTGCCGGCAACGAGGAACCGCAG